>VCCN01006095.1:1458623-1471271 GCA_006491835.1 Architeuthis dux | reverse complement strand
AAATCAGACAAATCTTACAGAAACAATAAAAATTATTTTTTTTGTTTCTTATCCCCCAACCCAAGTGCAGGGCCGTTGGGACACCACAGATGATTTCATCATGGGTCTGTCAGGGGGGAGATATCCTGATGGAGCCCATCCCGCTTCCGGCTAGACTAGTTGCCAATTATGTCTAGAGAGCCCAGTCTGCCCTATTATTTACCCATAGCTGGGGAGGGAGAAAAAGAGATGGATTCATGCCTTTCCCAAGGACATTAGTGCAAATTGAACACAAACTGTCTCAGCCAGATTCCAGTCTCCATGCTGTTAACCCTTTGGCCACTTCGCACCCCCTAAGAAATATCAATTTGTTAAGAATAAAAGAACCGGGAAATATTCAAAGTAGCCGATTCTGCATAAGAAAAAAAGAGAAAGATTCCCGATAAAATCCTTCCAGATTTTCATTATTCTATTTACAGAGTCTACCACAAGAACATAAAATACCTACGTACGTTAATCAATAAGTCCACAGCCTAATGAGGAAAAGGCATTTATTTCCAGCAACAAATATTCATTTTTTAACATATGCATATAATTCATTGGTGAATATTAATCAAATAGATTGAACATTATACTGTGAAAGTTTCAGATCAAAATCCATCTAATGTGTCAGGCTACAGACTTATTGATCCACTGTCATATTCCATATATTTTTAAGACTACCCCTTATTTATTTATACATGTTTTGACTGATAGAGTCTCTGGTTTTCCTTGGGTGTATTTGGTCTTTTAAATTCCCTTGGTCTTTTCATCTCTACAAACAGAACATCAGAGTCCAATAGATTCTGTTGTATGCTGTTGATTTACTTGTGAGGATATAAATGAGAAAGAAAAGGGAAGTAACTTGCATACCAAGTGAATTCTGGAGACCAGAAATAATATATATACCAGAGGAAGACTGAAGAATATATTGGCAGAAACATGTCAAGCAACAATCCTCAAAATATAGAGAATTTAAATACACCAGCTTAGAATTTCAGAAAAAACAAATGCCAATTTAAATGTAGACTTGGTTAAAAACTGAATTTTAAACTGGATACAACAGAAATATAAGACAAATTTAAATATTTATTCTTTTTAAGTTGTCATGTTTAATAAAACTAAATTTGTAAAAATCTTTTGAAAACCGTCTTGGCTTTCTGAAAAATGTCAAATTTAGTTTATTTAAACTTTTGTTTTATTGTAAATAAAGATGAAAAGAAATAAGAAAAAAAAACCCACATATGCAAGGATTAAGACTTTTTAATAATGGAAATCTTTTGTCTTTTCCTTCCAGGCATTCTTCAGAGTGTCTGGATGTCACAGGAAATAAAATATTTAAGAAAGAACCTGCTCTCTAAGATACAAAATTTATATATACAGTTTCCTCCATGTAATTCGAAAGTAGAGCTATATAAAAACCTTTCGTAAGCTGAAATGGTGTAAAGCAGAGAAGCAGTTACTATTAATTTATATGGGAAATTTTTTTTGAGCGTTCCCAGACTCCGAAGAATGGTGATGATGGTATGTTAGGCTGAGTTATTGGATGATAGAGTGGTTGGAGATACAGGAAATTGGGGTGTAGGAGAGAGAGGAGAAGAGGGTGTGCACTGCCTCTATAATGGCTCGATGCAAAACCAACACTGAACAATATTTTTGCTTTTTTTATAAAAGTGAAAAAGTGGTGCATAGCGAAGTTTCAAGGAGCAGGAGATACCAACACACACACACATATATATATATATATATATTAGTAGATGTGATTAGACAATGTGTGGGTGTATGTTTGTATGTGGATATCTTTGAGACATAACACACTTTTCTCAATCTTTCTTTTCCACATTGGCAAATTGTGATTAGACATTCTGTTGGATTCCCTTGCATCCATCTATATATTGCACTTCGCCTTAAAACTACATTGCTCAGGCTGGAAGGTTATTCCGCACATTGGCCCTGCCGTCTATGGTCCAAATGTTGAGGAAAACCATCCTCAAAATCTTTGTTCACAAAGCCAAGCCATTCATATATATATACATATATACACTGTTGGTGTTCCCTGGGTTAGTGGTAATGATGCTTTGACCCTGAAACCATGCCTAACCCCAGGGACATCATCTGATCAAGGCTTTGTTGGTGGTACTGCGGCTATTTTCACTGCAGTAGTTGTATAAATTTATTTATATAAACAGGCTCAATCGCACACATTTCATTTCAAAGTTTTTGGGGGCCAAATAAATGATAATACTTTACAAAACATTCCTTTGATACCCGACATCAATTCGCCGTACATAAATAAATTCAATAAAATAACAAAAAAACAGAATCAAGTTTGGAGAGAAAGAAAGAAAAAAAAAAGGATGAAAGGAAAGAAAAAAAAACCCAACTTATTTACGTTGTTACATAAAATGTTTACATCACCTTATCAAGTTTCTATTTTTGACAAATTCTGACCTTGACGTCTTCAGGTGTTAAAAGAGCAACAAATATTTACATCCAACAAAATATTTACATCCAACAAAATATCTGATTGCAAAATAAAGAGGAGAAATAAAGAGATTCTATCAGATTTGGTCTGTTTGGATTTTACTACCAAAGTTTATATAATGAATAGTCATAAAAGTGGAAATCAAGTAGATTGTCAGTTCCACTGAGTAAATACCAATGCAGAAACAATAACTAACAACGAAATATCCCAATCTACTTATATAATGAAAAGTGTGATTTTCTTGGTTCTCTGTCCATAACCATGGACTCTTCCATTTGTCTACTTATATAATAAAAAGTGTGATTTTCTTGGTTCTTAGTCTGTAACCATAGACTCTGCCACCTTAAAGTAACAAGTTTGCTGATGAAAATCTCTCCTACCCACCATTTGAAACAATGGATTCTTCCACTGTAAGGAGTTTTTTTTAGTTTCTTTTCTTGGAAAAAAAAAAAAAAAAAAAAAAAAAAAAAAAATCATCTAATTAAATTCAAATACAGGTAGTCCCCACTTTTCGAAAGTTCGTTTTACATCACTTATTCGCTATTTTGAAAAAAAGGCCAAAATCAAAAATAGTGTTCAGCTTTTGTTTTGCAGAGAGCCATTACAGAGGCAGTGCACACCCTCTCCCTCCTAATTCTCAGTCTCCTGTACCTCCCACCACCATAACATCCAATGACTCAACCTGACCATTCTTTTGGGTCTGGGAATGCTCGAAAATCTTTCCCATATAAATTAATGGTAATTGCTTCTTCGCTTTACACCATTACAAAATGCTTTTATAGGAACGTTTTACTTTCAGAACCCTTATATCCGTGAAGGCTTTTCACAAGGATTAACTAGTTTTTAATAAACCCAAAAGGTGTAGCCAACTTGAGTGACTGACCTAAAACAGACAATCAGGGAGCCAAATCAGTTTCGGCTTTCTGGCCTAAAAAAGAAGCATAATATTGCATAGCAATTGTTGTATGTCATCTGAGTGTTTGTACCTGGACATAAACAGACCTCACCCAGTACTTACTTATGTATGTAATGAAAGGCAGTTGAATCTATTCAATGTTTGTTGATCACAGACCACTTCCTCACGAGTCTTTTGTAAATTTGGTCCAGTGGTGGAAATGGGGGAGACGTGTGGGTTACGGCGTATACCTAGTTCACAAAACCCATTTACATCGCTGATTTGGTGATATCATTTTTTTTTTATTGCTCTTCATTTTTAGTGTTTCAAACTCTTTTATAATTTTTTTTAATTCTCTTATTGTACTTCATTTTTAGTGTTTCTAACTCTTATAAGTCATTTTAAATCTCTTATTGCTTTTCTTAGTCTTTCTTAGTCTTCATTTTAAACATGTCATGTTTTAGTGTTTCCAACTTTACAAATTTAACATTTTTTTTACTGGTCTTAATTCTGTGGCATAAATAACTCCCTTTTTACTGACCCTTTGATTTGATCCGATTGATTTGTTAAGCGGCATATCAACCCTTGATGGGTCATTCAATGCCGAAATCAGTTTAAAATCCCCAAAATAGTGTCTTGCGACTTTGGTAAATGGTTATTTTTTATTTTAATTTTTTTTAATTAGAGTTGTGCGACTTTAGTGAACAGTTATTTTTTATAAAATAGAGTCTTGCAACTTTGGTGGCGCCTGTTTGGGAGGGTCTTACCCCTCTGCAGGGGATGCAGTCAGCATATTCTAGGCTCCTGCCGACAGGGCCGACTAACCCTTTGCTGTGAGAAGGTGGCTGAAGGTGACCAAAAGTTTTAAAAATAAAAATGTGTGATTCTTTTTTTGGTAGTAAACTTGGCTAGACAAGAGCTGAATATGAATGGCTACATTGAAAGCCTTTGTATTCGAGCTTAGATGGCTTTCTTTGTTACAACAATCTCTTATAAAGTGTACCTGTTACCTTATTCCCTCAACCTTTGATAGGGTCTGTTCTTTGCAATATCTGCCAAACGGGCCCATTCATTGCATGCATTATCTACTCATATTGGCATGCTGTGAATTTACACTCTTCTGTTGTTCGAAAGCCCTGCGTAATGGCCATATGAAGAACAGATGTGAAGATATGATTAACATGCTCTTAAGACTATTCTCAGCCTATATGAACATAGCTGGAGAAAGAAATAATAAAAACAAAAGAGGTCTGGTTAGTCACTCAATAGAAACCGTCATATGACCAATGTCTTTTGACAGCATGCCGTGTTGGGGGTGATTAAAAAATTGGAAAAAGGGTGATCAATGAATAAGTTACTTCTCTTGCCTTTTGTTGGGTAGTGATCACTAAAGAAGTCTGAATTTTCAACAAAAAAAAAACAAACGGACACAAACTAAGGAACCAATTTAGCCTAAACATACATTGTAAATTGAACCACTACCCAAAAAAACTATTGTGGAGGGGGGGGAATTTAAAAAACCTAAAAACGTTTTTCTCAACATAAGGAGTAAATGTTCAAATTTTCAGCCCTCTAGCTCCATTGGTGCGGCCTTTACGTGTCATACATACATAGCCAGCCAGCCAGACCAACTCAAAAACTGAAGAAACCTATTTTGACAGATGTAGTGACAGTTTTGGTTGACGGTTTCTAAAAACTATGGCATTATTGCACATGAATCCATGAGTCATAGGTAGAGCAATTGACTGATAACCGAGAGGTCTTTTTTCAAGTAGGTAGCGTTTGTTTCCTCAAGTTCACATTAGAAAAAAATAAAACAACCCACACAATCCAAATTTGAACAATTTAAAATCTTTTAGCATATTATGCCTGGTAACATAATCTGTAAATGGTATTTTCTGTCTGCTCATTTTAATAAAACAAACTATCAAAACCTTTTAAAATTTTACACAGGCTTTTTCTTAATAGGGTTTTTTTTTTCAAAACATCACTCAGATCTGTCAGCCCCCCCCTCCAGATTTGGCACCCTGCGACTTCTGACTTTTTGCTGTTGAAAGGGAGATTTCAGACCATGGACAAGATTAAGGAGAATGCGCCGAGGCAGCTGATGGCAATCCTAAAGATGTGTAGTCACCTACAGTGGCATACCTAAACAGACAATCAGGGAGCCAAATCAGTTTCTGCTTTCTGGCCTAAAAAAGAAGCATAATATTGCATAGCAATTGTTGTATGTCATCTGAGTGTTTGTACCTGAATATAAACAGACCTCACCCAGTACTTACTGATGTATGTAATGAAAGGCAGTTGAATCTATTCAATGTTTGTTGATCACAGACCACTTCCTCACGAGTCTTTTGTAAATTTGGTCCAGTGGTGGAAATGGGGGAGACGTGTGGGTTACAGCGTATACCTAGTTCACAAAACCCATTTACATCGCTGATTTGGTGATATCATTTTTTTTTTTATTGCTCTTCATTTTTAGTGTTTCAAACTCTTATAAGTCATTTTAACTCTCTTGTTGCTTTTTTATTGTCTTTTTTAGTCTTCATTTTAAACATGTCATGTTTTAGTGTTTCCAACTTTACAATTTTAACATCAATAAGCTATTTAAACATGTTTTTTTTACTGGACTTAATTTTGTGGCATAAATAACTCCCTTCTTACTAACCCTTTGATGTGAGTAGTGGCCGAAAGGACTTGCTTAGGGTGACCAAAGTTAAAGAGAAAAAATGTAAATGGGGCATTTGACTGTGAAAAGGTAATAAAAAGTCATTTTTGTCAGAACCAATTAGTTTCTCATTAATACACTATCAAATAAAATATCTAAATTGGCAAGACTATCAGAGATTAGTTTGCAGCAACAGCAGCACATGAACATTTTAATGGCTGATGGCAATCCTAAAAGAGAACTTTTAGGGATAGTGGATAGTGGAAGACTGCTGGGATATGTGTGTGAAGTCATACTGTCCTAGGTAGGCTATTTCTTATGTTAATATTAAATGGCTTGATACTTAATATCATTATTATTATTGGATGAAGTATTGTAACACCACTTTTATTAAATTTGACTAATTTTTTACCTTCAACCTAATTTTAGTTGTTTTATACAAACAGTGACCTGAATTAATAAGTTGTAAAAAAAAACTAAAACTAGTCAAATTTAATAAAAGTGGTGTGTTACAATACTTCATCCAATAATAATAAAGATATTAAGTATCAAGCCTGTAAGGTTGGTGTAATGACAAATATTAACAGATTAAAAATGCAAACAAAAGACGTACTCACACAGATCAGTTTACTCATACATTTATAATGACTGCGGTCAACGACATGCACGTGTATCTCCTCCAATCTCCTATAACCAATGTGACTGCTCGTTCACCAGAACGTAAAACAGCACCCCCTTACCAGAAGCCGATAAGCACTCTCCTGCCTAAGGGAAATAACTCAAAATACTTAACACAGCCATTTAATATTAAATTTAATAAAAAGGGCTTGATACTTTCTGGATATACCTTGTTGAATCTTAGGGACGGCATGTGTAAAAAATAATAATTGTCCAGAAATTCACATATTGTCTGCACAAAATGCAGAGTTGCACAAAGAAATCCATATCTCATCAAATCCAACAGGGCCAAAGGCAAAGGTTTCCTCTACATAATATTAGGGACCAACCGACAAATAAAATTTGGCAATTTAAAACCTACAGACAATTACCAGATGAAGAACAGATGTTGAGGTTTTGCAGAAATCTTAAAGTTTCTAGCCTACAAGCACTTAATTAAATGGAGACATTTCGAGTGCATTTATTTCAATTTGGTTTAAATGGAACTAGTTTTTAAAAAAACCCAGACTTTTGGACTTTCAAATATTAATACAGAAGCTTGGCTGAAGGAGGGGGATGGGGGCTACTGGGCCCCTAAAAGCTTTATAGATAGTTCACCCTCTGCATTTCTACTGACATTATACAATAACAAGGATATATTTGTACATAGATGAATTGCATAAATAATAATTAAGCTTTTGGGGTTGTTTTTCACCAATTAAGTGATAGTGTATGTCTATTTATTGCAAATCTTCCCTTTTTTTCATCAAATCTCACTAAATGTGGGGGAGGGGGAAAGGAGCCAAGCCAATGATTATTTAAATATTTTATCAATGTGTATGATAAAACGTGTGTCAGGCAGTGTTATGTATAAAAGGTACTGCCAGTTCATCTACAGAATTTCTCTGACATTATACAATAACAAGAATATATTTGTAGATACATGAAGTGCATAAATAATAATTCAGCCTTTGGTGTTGTTTTTCATCAATTAAGTGTGTCTATTTATGGAAGGGGGCCCCTCAAGGAGGCAAGCCCCCACCAGGCAGCCAAATCTCTAGCTATGCCACTTGATAAAATGAAATATATAAACCATATGTAATAACTCCATGAATAAGAACAGTATGTTTTGGCACACCGACACTTATAGGGGGCAACATAAAACATGATAATATCTAGTGTTGACAAGTTTTTGAGAGTTACGGAACAATGATCTTTATTGGCTAGCTGAGAAAAAGCAATGTTATGGCAAACATTGGGATGGGAACAAAATCAAGAACTGAACCCTAAAATGAAAGAATTAATTCTTATGTTTTGTATGTGTGTGTGTGTGTGAGGGGTAGTGTTCAGAAAAAGAAAGAATATATTTGTTAGATCCGGGCTCCCGGAACTTTTTTCCATTTGTGACCCCCTTTTGATGAAACAAAATTTTTCATACTAAAACTATATATTAGTCTTTAGTCGTAATCTAACTGTAACTAAATATAGAAACAAATTAAGACCCCATCAAAATTGTCAAAAATGGCAATGTATTTATTTATAATAAATTTTATGGTATTTATTATAAAAAAAAACAAAAACATGTTTTAAAATTAAATTACTAAAACATAAAAAGAAAATCTTTAAAAAGAAAATTAGTGAATAGCCTCGAGCCATTTCATAAGAAGCACCAGGATGAGGACATTTTGTAGAGTGAAACTAAAAAACACAAGTTAAATAATTATTCTTTGAAAAAAGATTTTCAAATTTTTTTGTGATATCCAATAATTTTTACGTGAACTTCACTTCTACTTTGAGAAGCCGTGTGTTGGACAATGCCAAATTTGGTATAGGATCACATTTATCGAAACCCCAGTGAGAATTGAACTTACAATGGTTTGTGCCAGTGATTCTTAAAACTATTTCAGTGTCATTCACCCTTGAAACTTTAAATTTCATTACTAAATTTCCTTCTGTTTTTTTATCATTTTCATCTTATTCTCCCTTGTGCATAATTTAATACATTCGTTTTGTATCATGAGTGAAAAAAATTGTATCATGAGTGAAAACAATTAATCTTGTATCTGTAGTGAAAACAAAAACATTTTGTATCACAAGTGAAAAAAGCAAACTTTGTATCAAGAGTGAAAAAAATTAATTTTGTATCAAGAGTGAAAAAAATTCATTTTGTATCAAGAGTGAAAAAAATTCATTTTGTATCAAGAGTGAAAAAAAATTGATATAGTTTATTTCATTTCTTGAGTCTATTTTACTCAAGTTTTTGAACTTCCTAAAAATATGCAAAGATAACCAAAAGTGACCAAAAAATTAACGCAGAAAATCTTTTCTAGTTTACATAAAAATAAAAACTTAGTTAATTCTTCAAAACAATATTTTCTTATTGTGTGTTTACAACAAAAATTACTTTTTTTAAGTATAGAATAGAAAAATAATATAGAATATAAATATCTGAGTAAAATAAATCATTCACCCTTCATTCATCCCCATAGTTTCATTCACCCTTGAATGAATCATTCACCAGTTTAAGAACCACTGGTTTATACAATTGATATACCAACTGTTACAATAGCACAAATACACAAGAGACCAGAAAGGTTTCTTAAATTAGAGAAGAAAGGAATACAAGAGAATTAGTTAAGCCTTATATAAAGGCCTATAAACTCTGTCCACTCAGGTGAAATGTTTATAAGAGTTACCTGTAGTCGAATAGTGACCCGAGACTGAATAACACAAGGATGCATTTTGTATATGTATCTTCCGTTCACCTTCCAAACACGATTACTTAGAATTAAGCGTGAAATGTGAATAAACACAGAAAATATTTTATTCATTCTGGAATCTGGGCGTAAAATACACCAATAGGAATAACAATAGCATTGATAACGCACATCTGACAGTTCTCAAAACTTGTGATATGAAAAACTGGTTATGACAAACGAGTAAAGATAATATTTCAATAAGTAGTACATTTAGGTCATGACACGGAGGCAGTCAGATGTTAGGTGCTTCTTGAAGATTGTCTCCAGAAAGTTCTGAGTTTTCTGTCTCATAGACATTAAGAGAAGTAACTCCATTTATTCAATACAGTCGTACAGTTAAGCATATTACAGCCAGTCAATACAAGTGTGGAATGTTAACAGTAAGGAGAACTAGCATTCCAAGGGAAATTATGAATCACCACCAGCCATATATGCTGTGTTGGGGGTGATCAATTAAAATGTTGGGCTGTGATCACTAAAAAAGATCTGAATTTTCAAAAAAAATCAAGCGGGCACAAACTAGTGACCAATTTAGCATAAACTTACATTGTATATTGAATCCCCCTCTGAAAACCTATTTAAGGAAGTAATTTTCAAAAAACAAAACAAACATTTTTTCCCCACACCTTGAGGGGAGTGTGTGTGTAAAATTTCAAGTTTATACTATGAACAGTTAGGGCTGGGCAAAGTCCGGATACATAGATAGATATAAATGTCAGAACGCATGAATAACCTAAACCCAGCAATAAACCAGTGTTGTGGGTAGCAGTGATTAATTTTGTTGGCAGGGGTAAGAAATATACTTGGCAGCAAAAAGGTTAAAGAGAAGAAAAGAATGTAAGAAAAGAAAAGAAAAGAAAAGGAAAAGAAAAGAATGAAAGAAAGAAAGAAAAGAATGAAAGAAAGAAAGAAAAGAATGAAAGAAAGAAAAGAATGAAAGAAAGAAATGAAAGAAAGAAAGAAAAGAATGAAAGAAAAGAATGAAAGAAAGAAAGAAAAGAATGAAAGAAAAGAATGAAAGAAAAGAATGAAAGAAAAAGAAAAAGAAAAGGAAGAAACCATTGTCCAGCCAATCCCAAAACATCTGATCTTTCAAAATCCAGAGAAAAACAAATCTAAAACAGGTCTGGTTAGTTACTCAATAGAAACGGTCATGTGACCAACATCATTTGGCAGCATGCAATGTTTTGGGTGATCAATTAAAAAAATCGAAAAAAGGTTGATCCATGAATAAGTTACTTCTCTCGCCTTTCGTTGGGCCGTGATCAATAAAACATTTCGAATTTTCAAAAAACAAGAGTGAATGCTGCCAGACACAAACTAAAGGACCAATTGAACATAAACTTGCATTGCAAATTGAACCCCCACTAAAAACTTATTTTGGGGGGCATTTTCAAAAAACGAAAAAGTTTTGGTTGACAGTTTCTAATTGAGATGAATTTAATTAAAGTTAAACATTAATCAGAAAAGATAATTTGTTTTCTTTTATGAGAGACTTGCGTAGTAAACTCTCGCGATTTTATTCATCCAATCATTTAAGTGAGATGACTCACTAACACAACAGGAAACGGAGTCACGTGATTAGATTGTGTCCAGGGTTTTGAGCGCATTTTTCATGAAGATCTGTCTTCAAGTCGGACATTGTTTCTCTTAGAAACCATCAACCAGAACTGTCAAAATAGGTTTCTTCAGTTCTTAAGCTGGTCTGGCTGACTATGTATGGATGTACGCATAATGCGTACAAGTCGCATCAATGGAGCTAGAGGGCTGAAAATTTAAACATTTACTCCTTATTATGTCTACGTAAACCAGAACTGTCAAAATAGGTTTCTTCAGTTTTTAAGCTGGTCTGGCTGGCTATGTATGGATGTATGTATAATGCGTACAAATCACATCAATGGAGCTAGAGGGCTGAAAATTTAAACATTTACTCCTTATTATGTCTAGAAAAAAAATGTTTATTTTTTATTGAAAATCCCCTCTAAATATGTTTTTAGTGGGGGGTTCAATTTGCAAAGTGAGTTTATGCTAAATTTATCCCTTAGGTTGTGTCCGGTAAATTTCACGTTGGTCAATGTGATGGTTTCTATAGAGTGACTAACTAGACCTGTCTATATTTTCTTTTTAAACAGTGGGAAGTGATTGATACATCACTTTTTTAAAACTTCAAAATGTTTAAAGAATAACCAGTGTGTGTGTGTGTGTGTGTGTGCGTGCGTCTATAAGGTAATGAATCATTCTTTTTTTTCACTTCAATAGGTTGAATAAGTGAAAAATACCATCATTATATTCTTATAACTGTAGGAGGTGAGGAGTGGCCAAACAGTTATCGGCACGGAAGATGAAACCAAGTTCAGATGGTTTGTGTTCACTTCAAACTAATGCCCTTGGAAAAGGCATGAATTCATCCCACACCCTGGTAAATAGTAGAGTAGACTAGGCTCTCAGTCTAGGAGACAGACAATTCCGATTCTAAACAAGCCTGAAGAGGGATTGGCTCCATCAGGCTATCTTGCCCTTGACACAATCACAGATTATTAAATGGTTATTGTTATCAAAATCACTAAGTTCTAAAGTGATAACAATAAGCGGTTTCCTCTATATATCCTTTGCTTAATGTTATCAGCCAGTTATTGTTATCTAAAACAACCCTGTCCTTTGTCTAAACATAACCACTAGGCTACACTTGCACACTCTCCTTTGACTACTGTTAAATCAGCCCACTCATTCATAAATTAGCCGACTCATTCATAAATTAGCCGACACATTCATAAATCTGCTGACTCATTCATAAAAAGTAACATTTTGAAATTTAATTTTTCCAATTAGGTTTATTTTTGTTAGTTAGCCAACATTTTTTGTTTCAATACAGAGTTGCCAGATTTGGCCAGAAGTGGAGATAATCCAAGATGTATCCCAGAAACTTACCCAAGAGGCTGGAATTGAACCTCTGCCTGCAGACTAGTTTGATTTCCAAATTCAAAACCATTCCAATGCCTGTGTTGGGTAAGTCTCTTAGATAAAGCTCAAATTATCTCTCCTTCTGGCAACCCTGTTCTCTAGCTCTACCAAGAAAAATCCAACCTTTAAATTATTAGGGAGGCATCAGAAAATTATCAATTGACACTGTACTTTCACAGAAGTAATTAATATTTGAGATATATAT
>VCCN01006095.1:1410393-1421549 GCA_006491835.1 Architeuthis dux | reverse complement strand
CAATATGCAATGTAAATTTATGTTAAATTGGTCACTAGATTGTGCCCGCAAAAGGCGAGAGAAGTAACTTATTCATTGATCACACCATTATCCAACTTTTTAATTGATCACCCCTAACAAAGCATATATGGGTGACAGTGATTCATAATTTCCCTTGAAATGCTAATTTTATACTTTTTCTCTTTCTTTCTTGATTACACTAATATGTTATTCCAGGTTTTCTAAAACTATTTCAGAGTCATTCACCCTCAAGTTTTTATTACAAAATCTCATTCAACTGTGACTAGATTTCCTTATATTTGGGATCATTTTCATCTTATTTTCCTTTGTGCATAATTTTAATTCATTTTGTACCAGGAGCAAAAAACAAATTTTTTTTTTTCATGTTTTTTTAAACATCACAAAAATATATAGAGAAAACTAGAAGTGACAGAAAGAAATAACACAAAAAATTACTAGAATTTTCTAGTTTACATAAATTTAGCAAACAGTCTTAGAACTTAGAATAGGATTTTTAGAAATAATGTTTTCTTATGGTACATGTTTACCACAAAAATTCCTTTTTTTAAGAATAGAAAAACTATAAATATCTGAGTAAAATAAATCATTGAGCCTTTATGTTTCATTCACCCTTCATTCACCCCTGTAGTTTCATTCACCCTTGGGTAAATCATTCACCAGTTTAAGAAACACTGGGTTATTCAAAGAAACATTTATTACATTTTCACAAGAGATGAAAAGAGAAATAAATGTCCTATACTTTCTTATATGACAAATTGACAATGATTATCTCCCCCTTGTTCACAATGCACACAATGAAACAAACTAAGGTGTCCCTCTCTCTGTGCCAGAAACAATTCCCCAGAAACAAAAGACCTAGCGGCCCATTTTGGGAGAGAAAAGGAAAAAAAGAAAATAGGTTGGGATATTCCTTTAATGGTGTCACAAGCAACCCCCCCTACACACACATCTCCCTCTGCCCCAGTTGAAAAGGCAAGAGAAAACTTGCAAAAACTAATAAGACTGAAAGGGGGTGGGTATATGTAAAGATACTAAATAAATGAGAGAGAGAGAGATAAGCACAATACTGAAGTAGACCCCAAGTACCTTACTCCCTACCCAGGACCCTACTTTACTTTTCTTACTTAGCTGATAAAGAGGTGTGTGTGTGTGTGTGTGTGTGTGTGAAAAGGGGACTTGTCGTTGTCGTGTTAGAATATGTTTTTCACTGGGTGTGTGTGTGTGTGTGGATCAATTCAACAAGACTATCTCTCTCCTCCTCCAGATAGGGCAAGAAGAGGCATGAGTCATTGCAAATGCCGGTCACAAATGTTGACTGAGGAGAGACACACACACACACACACACACACACACCACCAGAAAAAAATAATAATATCCAGTGGCAATGAATATACAACTAAGAATCTTAAACAGCTGATGGCCTTAGTTAATAACAGCTACCGTATTTACTAGAGAGTACAAAGCGAATCTCGAATATAAATGTGACCCCACCTTTTGTATCTAAAAATCAGTGATATGTATATACGTTATCATTTTTTACACTCAAATATCTCCAAATTTTGACCCTGATTACTTTATAATAGATATTCCTCGAATTCTACACGCGTAAATACGAGTACAATGCGATCTCGAATATAATGCGACCCCCACTTTTGGTAGCTAAAAATCAGTAATATATGTATGTTATTTTTTCTACACTCAAATATAATGCTACCCCACATTTTGACCGTAATTATTTATATTAGATTTCTCGCGTTATACACGAGTAAAAACATTTCTCGCGTTATACACGAGTCAATACAGTACTCGAGTACAATGCGACCCAAACTTTTGGTAGCTAAAACTCAGTAATGTTTATCGTCGTATTATAATGCGACCGCCGGGTACAGCCATAGTTATTTGTTTTTTTTAAAAACCATCGTAATATCGTTGCACATTTTAAAACATAATTTGTTGGTTTGTCTATCAGTCATGGGGAAAGGGGAGAATGATATTTATATACCCATGATGCATTTTTTCTAAAAGCTAAAAGAAAGAGGGAAGAGAAAAGAAGGAAAGGAGAAAGACAAACAACCCGGCCGCTTCCGAACTTCCCAACCCAATACCCCCACCCTTATCTCTCACCTTAAACTTTACTTCCCCCAACCCCTCAATTCTTTTTGGAGACTTGACATTTTACCAGCAAGAATGCTCTTTGTATTAAGTATTATAAATATTTTTTAAAGAGGAAGTCGCTTATGGTGAACTTTGGGACAGGGTCTTTTAGATAACAATAACCAGCTGATAACATTAAGCAAAGGATATAAAATTGGAACAATTTACAATCATTGTTATTAAATTCACTGCAACCAACAACTTTACATTATATGAAATTAATCAATTTTTTTATAACAATTTTCTAATTAATTTTAAATAAAGCGTTTTGGACTGACTGATTTTGATAACAATAACCATTTGATGATATTATCCATGATTAAACTGGCTTCATCTGTGCTTATTCTTTTGGAGACTACATTAAATATTTTATCAGAAAACTATTAATACAACTCCTTGAATTAAACATTACATATATATATACATACATGATAATTATAATGACATTTATTAGTTGAGAGCAGCTCAGTCGGTTAGAGCAGTACCTGCGTATGAGGTAGCTTCCAAGGTGGACGTGGATTCAATCCCCGCACAGAGTTCGTTTCTTTATTCACATTCACAATTTAGGCCACTCATTTAGCAGCCGCTCTCACCAGCGCCAGGCAAATATAGGCTCTCAACTAATAAATGTCATAATTATCATATTCTGTCGGATATAAAATTATCCATCATTTGATTTCATATATATACATACATATGAATTCAAATGATGGATAATTTTTTTATATCCGACAGAATATGATAATTATTAAGACATTTATTAGTTGAGAACCTATATTTGCCAGGTGCCGATTAAAAGACTCCTGCCTACCATGAGAACTTTGTTAGCTCAGTTGGTAGTGCAGAACCTGCATATAAGGTTGCTTCCAGGGTGGACACAGGTTTGATCCCTGCACAGAGCTTGTTTCTTTGTTCACATTTACGCCGCTCATTTAGCAGTCGTTCACACCGGTGCTGGGCAAATATAGGTTCTCAACTAATAAATGTCTTGTTTTTTTAGCACTCTCGTAGAAAAATTATCTGTTTACATCTTAGCTCTTCGGAGAGTTTTCTGAATGGAGCACTCTTTGTAAACAAAGACATATGTGTTTATATGCCTAAAATAATGATCTACAACCGCCGCGGTAACTGGGGCAAGGGTAAGAGATCGGACGACGGACCCAGACGTCCGGTTTCAATCCTCGCTCGTTGTAATGTATGCATGTTTGTGGTGGGACCTTCCAATAGGACGGGTTTTCAGCTAGTCAAAAATATTTTTTATGAATATTTTTGTAGATCATGCCAGGGCCGGATTAAGACCCCAATGGGCCCCCCTACGCCAACCATAATTTTGGGGCCCACCATATTAAAATTATGAAATCTGAACAGCAAGTTCATATTGAAACAAACATAGTAAAAATAGTTTTATTGCTAAGGAAATTCATATTGAAACATAAGCATAATGATAAGATATGTACAAATATTTAAAATAAAGTCTTTTGTCAGGACTTAATTGTGAGAAAACTGTTCACTGATGTTTTCAAACGTCATTGAAGAGGTGACATCATTTTCAATTGACATCAATACTAAAGCATTTTACCTAAAAAATAATATTTTTTATTCACGTGCCAAATGTATTAAATAATTTTATTCATGATTATCACTATTCTCTTGGGGGAAAAAAGATCAAAGTTCTATATTTCTATTTATTTAAGCCCCCCCCCCCTAATGTCTCGGGCCCTACACCGTGGCATAGTTTGCGTATAGGCTAATCCGGCCCTGGTACATGCGTTCCTACTTTCCTATGATGCCTAATCAAATTACCAACTTCTTTTGTTCTTAGCAAAAGAAACTCACTGAAGTGAATCAGAGGAAGCCATAATGCTCTTTACAATGAATGAAAACCAACAATTACACTTGAGGGTACAGCCCACAGGGTAGGGTACACGATGGAGAATTTGAGGTTTTGATATGAGTACACAGATACTCAACACTTACTTCATGCCAAATGAAAACACATTAAACTGACCTTTCTTAAAAGTATGTATTAAAACCCAGAAGAACCCAGACCCATTTCTACTTGAAAGAAAATTATGTGGGATTCTGGGTAGACACACGATCACGTAACTGCTCCAAGATGTTCAGTAGATGTCACTTAGTACACTTCAGGAGTTAAAATCAAGGATGAAATATAATATTATATAAGAGACTGTGCAGATCAATTAAATTGTATGTGACACCGGTGTCACAGTGGGTTCTTATGGGTTAAAAAAAAAATAAATAAAAGCCATAAAAATCAACCAGTATAAATATTTACTCAAGAAGCAAATTATTTTTAGTTGATGCACAAAACAGGAGCGGGTGGCCTGCAGTGTTTATTTTAAGGAAATTTTAGAACTGCACAAATCTTTGAGGCAAAGGTGCCATGACCCAGTGTTTGAGATTCTTTTAGTCTGAGAAGCATTTGTAATGGCTATTTTTAACATTTTATAAATTTTAAGTGTTGTCAATATCTATTTGCTTTATATTCATTGTGAATGATAGTGGTCTGGCAAGTTGTATGTTTCACTTCACCTGTAATTGATATTCATTGTCACCTATCAATGGTACAGCAAGTAGTTTAAAATACTAATGTAGTTGTAAATTTGCTATATTATATGTAATTTAGTAAATGGATCGATTTTATCCTAGTATTCCATCATGTTGATGAAACCCATATTACACTACACCCTGCCTGTGAAATCTGTGTACGATAATACATAGTATTTGACAAAAATTTTAAAACAAAGTTGAAAGTTCTAATCAACATGTCATATAAACAGTAAATAAGGTACTTTTGCTTTTCAGTATCCTGGTCATGCATTGGCTTCTTGTTTCTTTATATGACATTGGAGTTTTTATTATAAATTTCAGTACTGCACACAATTAGATTTAGAACTGCACAAGCAGGGGGGGGGGTCTACTGCACATTAAAAGAAACCCTGGCCTAATGGTTAACGGCACAGAGAATGGAATCAGTGAATCCAGTTGAAACTTCAGCTGGGACAGTTAGCGTTCCTTCGCACTAATGTATGAAGGCTTGAATCCACTTTTCCCAGCTATGAGTAAATTGCAGGGAAGTTGGAGCTCTTTAGCCCTGTAAGGCAGTCCATATTGGGCATCAGGCTAGCACCTCGGCCCTGTAAAAACCCACAATTGCTACAAGCAATGATTGGGGTCTCCATGAATCATTCAAGAAATAGGGACAAAAATCATTGCCTCACAAGTCGTGCGACACAGGAAGCAGCTTTGCTTTTCTAATGCACAAAGATTTCGATGAACAGACAACACTAACAACTAGAAAGCACTCAGAGAGGGCATGACCTCTGTCAATGCTGCTAGAAAGTCTGAATGAAATTCATTGAGAACTTTTGGAGATATCTTGACAGGAAAAAAAAAATTGGCAATATGTGTTTTGGATATATAACAATGATGTAGGGAGGTAATTGTGCATGGATCCGCTCCAAAATTTAATCAGTTCTTCCTTTGCCTATTGTCTACCCTTCCAACCTAAATTTTTTATTGAATAAATAGTTTTTAGTTTTTTCGGAAGAAAGTGTCTTAGTAACTTCGAAAGTTTGTTAGTTTAAAAAAAACAAAAAAAAACAAAAAAACCTATAAACAACTTATTTTTTAGGGAATGTAAGTAACTTCGAACATTTCAGAGAGACTAGTGACACCAGTTCAGGCTAGTCTTTCTTCGATATCAACACGCAGACTTTGTTCATCTTGGTAACACTGCTGACGTTTCAGTGACGTCATTGGTGTCAAGGAAAAATCCATCCCTTTTCGATTTGCAAAAATTTAGGGTGCTTGATGGGAATATGATCCAAAATATGAAATTCTAGACACATACCAGAGGTAAAATATGAAATTCTAAACACATACCATTGCTCAAAATTTCACACCTAATAATGAGAATTCTAATTTCAAACTAAGGTAAAGTTTCCTCTTAAACTTTCCAATTCTTGTAACTTTGATAATTAACATCTGAAGTTGACAAGTTTATCAGTATTCCCAAGCAGAGTCACATTTATGCACACAAGGAATTCCAACTGGGTAAAGACCTACAAATATATGCAGACAGATACAGGGAGTGCAAAAAGTATCCAATACATTTCAAAAGGTTCATGTTAACATTCTTATACTGCTTCAAAATTGACAGAATTTGGATCAAAGATTAAAAAATATACAAACACAAAAGAAATTGAAACAGGTTTCATTAGAAACCATCACGTGACCAACGTCTTTTGGCAGCAAGCCGTGTTGGGGGTGATCATTTAAGAAATTGGAAAAAGGGGTGATCAATGAATAAGTTACTTCTCTCGCCTTTTGTTGGATCACTAAAAAATTATTTCAGAAAACAAGCGTGAACGCTGCTGGACACCAACTAAGGTACCAATTTAGCATAAACTTTTTCTAGACATAAAAAGGAGTAAATGTTTAAATTATCAGCCCTCTAACTCCATTGGTGCAGTCTGTACACATGATACATACATACAGCCAGGCAGGCAGAATCACTTAAAAACTGAAGAAACCTAGGTTGACAGTTTTGGTTGACAGTTTCTAATGAGATTTAACGTTGAAAAGTTATGTTAACACCAGAAATCGTTCGGTCCAAATTCTGTCAATTTTGAAACTGTATAAGGATGTTAAAACAAACATTGTTTAAATGTATTGGATACTTTTGCACTCAATGTATATTTGTAGAATGCTTCCTTCCAAAGATGTAGGTCTGCCTTCCCAATTAGCCCTGGGGGGAAAGCAATTAAGACAGGGGCCCAGGTGTGAATAGGGTTCTGTTCAAGATCAAAAGAACCAAGTAAGGAATTGTTTTACAATCAAAATACGAGATTGCACACCTGGAAAATGGGATACACGAGTACAAAGGTATCATTCAGAAGACAAGTAGTGCCCTTACGCTGGCTACAGCTTCAGTCATTCCTGTTTGGGCCCCACATATTGCATTACTACTTACTCAGCCCGCTTGCAATATGTGAAAGACTTAGGGGTGACAAGCACCCGAAGTGGCGTCACTCACTTCACCCTGCACTATTTTACCCATAGCTATGGGGAGGGATGCATTTATGTCTTTCCCAAGGGCATTAGTGTGAAGTGAACACAAACCGTCTCAGACAGAGTTTGAACTCGGCTCGTATAGACCATACTCCGTGCCGTTATCGGTTCGTCCACCTTGCACATACACCAGAAGTCAAATGGGGAAAAAAAAAAACAAAAAAAAAAACGATTCTGATTATCTAAAAGTAGAAACTTATCTCAACATTGATTACAAGAACGAGTAAAAAAAGCTTTTCTGTATAGCATTCAGAATGGAGGGACAATCATTTAGGCAGTGGTCGGCAACATTTCTTTGGAGGTGGGCCGGATCAGAAATGTTTTGGATGAAGTAGGGAATAAGGACCCGAAATTGACTGAAACTGATTAGCCCTTTCAGGTTCCATTTTGTGTTTTACTATATTCTGACTTATGAGGAGTAGTGCCCATTTTAAACATTTAAACAACATTGTAATGGAAACATTTTTTGCTCATAATTTTTCTGGACTGGATGAAAAAGATTTTTTGAAAAACTTTGTGATTATTAATTTTGATCTCACTCTTAATTTTAAATTTGTCACAAAAGGTCCATGCAAAGTTAAAGCTAAAAAACATGCATTTGTTTATCTCAGTGATCTCATCCGGTGTTGAGGCAAAATGTGTCCGTTTCAATTCGGTCAATTTCAGGGTGCTTATTCCTTACTTCATCCAATCTTTTTATGTCTTGCAGGCCAAGGTGAATAAAAAAGAAAACAATGATCATACAAGGCCATGGGAACAGCTTGGTTTTTTTTAATTGCTTTAATGCTGATGAAATATCTGCTCTAAAAGGGGCCGATAGTCCAAAAGATTTGGGAAACACTGGACTATAACCTCTAAGAGGTTACAACAGTAATGATTAGGGGTCAAGTGGTACAGTACAAATCTTAGCTTTAAAGGAGTGTTGAGCAAAGAAAAAAAAATACAAAGTAAAACAAATCAATAAGTACGGAAAACTACAAAGCTTAATCTTTCTGAGAACTACCTCGATCTTTGCTATGATTCAGATTCTACTAATCCCAATGGTGTTTTGTTGACAGAGGTGTAGTTAGGGAGGGGGGGCCCCCCAAAAGATTCATAAATATTAGTTCGCCTGCATTTCTATGGACACATCTCACTGTTGGAGGGGGACCGCTCAAAGAGCCAAGCCCCTGGGCCCACAAATCTCTAGCCACGTCTCAGTTTGGTGACTATATCAAAATTCTTAATAGCTAGCCTAGTGTAGAGATTAATTTCATATGACAGCAAAACTCTTGGATAGCAGTAACCGGCTGATGACATTAAACAAAGGATATAAAAATCAGAACAATTTACTGCATTTCTTTGTATATAACACGATTCTTGTATAATACGAGTACTATATATGGTGAAAAATAGGTATACAATTGTAGCCTCTTGTATAACACGGGTACTTGGTTTGGCACTACTGTTTGGCAGTCCCATGTTTTTCTGCTTCAATGTTTCAAATTTGTGTATAGGACAGGTAATAAAGCTAGAGAAAGACCATGACTGAGAAATAAAGCAACACATAACGATAGGTTGGAGCATTTGGTATGAATAGAGACATTCTGAAGAGAACCTTGCCAATGTGCCTAAAGTGTAAAGTATACAACGGTTGCATAATACCAGCCATGACTTATGGATAAGAAACAAGGAAATTAACAAGAAAACCAACTCAGAATAGTACAGAGAGTCATGGAAAGAGCAATGCTAGGGATAACTCTAAGAGATAGAAAAAGATCAACATGGATCAGAGAGAGGACTAGAGTGAAGGATATTATACAACTAATTAAGAAGCAAAAATGGAGATGGGCTGGTCACCTAGCAGGAAGAGATGACAATAGATGGGTGAAAAGATTAACTGATTGGTGCCCATGGGACAGTGAACGAAGTAGGAAAAGACCAGACACAAGATGGAAGGATGAGATAAAAAAGTTTGCCGGTAAGACGTGGCAGGGGTTAGCAAAATCTAGGTTGTCATGGAAGGAGATGGGAAAGGCCTTTGTCTAGCAATGGACATAAGAGATGATGATGATATTTATATATTTCTCAATTTTAGTAATGTAGAAAGTTTTTTTTCATGTACATTCGAGTATTAAACGACCCGCCTGCCGTATTTTTGCTCAGATTCGTGTACAAAACTTGTGTTATACACAAAGAATTACAGTACATTCATCGTCATGAATTTACATTCATTGTTGTAAATTCATTGTGGTTATGTTATTAAATTCATTGTTATAAACAACTTTACATTATTAAAAATTAATTTGAATTTTTATCATTTTAAATAAAGTTTTTGGGACCAACTGATTTTGATAATAACCGTTTGATAACATTATCGATGATTATAATAAACAGCTTCCACTAAATTAAGATTTTTTTTAAAGCAACTTTTAGATATCACTGCAAACAGAGGAAACACTAACTGGAGCCTGCATTTCCTGAAGAACCCCCCCCCCCCAAAAAAAAAAGCCACGTATATAAAATGTGTACATTTATATCTTATACAAAAATTACCTGCAAAATAATTTTTATAGCCTTCACAAGGAAGTAACCGTATACTTTGAAACTGTACAAATGGTGGAAAGTAAGGTTCCAGTTTAGCAGTATAGTTACATTGTAAACCAGTGGTGTAGCAAGAAGGGGGTGTAAAGTCTACAATATATTTTTAAAAGAATCCTGGAATAAAAGTACCAGGAATAAAAGTCATGGAACAAAAGTTACAATGTAGCGTTACTCTGAGCTGCCTAAAAAAAAAAACGTAATAGGAAGAAAAGCCACAACTTTTTCTGGGTAGGAAAAAATCTTGTTTAATAAAATAATATTTTAATTCAATTTATACTAATTAAATGTTATAGTGTGACTTTGTTTTAAGCCTATGTAAGGTGGTATTTAATTCTTCATTGTCATTTTAGTGTGGGCGCCAAAATTATTTTTGCTCCTGGGTGCTGAGAACCCTTGCTACGCTACTGTTGTAAATAGGACCCCTCCCTCTAAAACCTTAAAAAATTACCTTTTTTCAAAACTGTAAGCGCAATACACAGTATTAAGATGCACTAATTAGTGTTGGAATGATGTTGATATCTTGAAAACTGTAGATGCGATGCCAAAAAATGAGCGGAATAAGAACTAGCATTCCAAGGGAAATTATGAATCACCGCCAGCCATATATGCTGTGTTGGGGGTGATCAATTAAAAAGTTGGGCTGTGATCACTAAAAAAATGTATAAGCTTACATTGAAAATTGAACCCCCTCTAAAAACCTATTTTGGAGGGAATCTTCAAAAAACAAAAAAAACATTTTCCCTGCTCATTGAGGGGAGTGTGTGTGTATAAAATTTCAAGCTTCTTCTGAACAGTTAGGGCTGGACGAAATCTGGATAGATACATACATAGATACATATAAATGTGTGAACACATGAATAACCTAAATCTTTGGTAACGGTGATTAATAGATAAACAAATAAAATACACAGAAGAACAATAGTGCAATTTTCACGCATGTGCAATCACAGTAATAAATGGTAATGTTGGTGCCCTTATCTCAACCAATAACCGATTAACTCTCAAGCCAAGCCAGTATGTAGACATGCAACAGCAGTGGTACATGTTAGGTTTTGTAATAATCAGTAGTCAATATATTTTCTCTGTAGTATTAATCAAACCACCTGTTTCATCATGGCAAGATTTTCAAGGTTGGTATTAGCACTTAGATACCAGTACGTCACTGAGCTGAAATAGAAATCACTTGGAGAGCGCATATCTCACCCAACACTGTACACTAATTCAATCAAAAAGAAATAATCACCTCTTCCTTAGCCTATGACCCACCCTTCCACAAAATCTCATTGAAATTCATTAAGAACTTT
>VCCN01006095.1:1375922-1386195 GCA_006491835.1 Architeuthis dux | reverse complement strand
TTTATAATTATCATATTTTGTCAGATATAAAATTATCTATTCCTTGATTCATATGTTATGTTATAAATTTTTTTAAATACACATATTAGAAGACATTTTTACCTACATAGTAATTTTTCATTTGCTTATACAGCCCGATAATACAAATATATTTGACATTTCAGTAATAGTATTACTTCGTTTTGATATTTGTGCAGCGGCTATGACTTCAGTTTCAAATATCTTTGTATTTATGTGTTGTCTATGTACCACACTCCCATTAATTACTGTGTTAAAATGATAACTCCAATTAAAGGTGATATTTGGTTAAAATGGCTAACTTTAAACACTACTGTAGTAATAGAGCAAGTGCAGAATCATTGAATCAGAATTGATATGTTGCAAGCATTTTAGCACAGGGCCCTTGAAATTGCGGGGCCTATAGCATATGATACTTTTGCTAGATTTTTAATCTGGCACTGAGTCACCCAGTTGTTGGGATCAGTAGGCTTATTAAAAGCTTATTAAAAAGGTCACCAAGTTCATTCTCATCAAAAGGTAGACATTAGCAAAGTCCTGTGAGAAAGACTTACAAAGACGTTAGCACAACATTGGAAATATTGTTTTGGTTTTTAAATAAGTGGTTTTGATTGCTTATTGGATAATTAAAAATGGCCGACGTTTCAGAAAGACAAAGTGAGAGAAAAACAAGAAAGAAAAGCAAAGAAAACAGCAGTAAATAAGCAAATTAGTCTATAAATTGACATTCTATTCTATATTATCGAAAAGGTGAGACCATACAACTCTTTGTCTTTATATTTATAGTAAATAGTTTCTTTTATGGTTCACACAATAAATTTGAGTAGACAAAAGGAATCTATAAATAAAGACTCATTTCAAAGGAAAGAAATTATAAAATTATTATGAAAGATAAGAGGGAAATAATACTGACCGGCAAGATTATCTGGCATGGCCTGACACAAAGGCATAGCTAGAGATTTAGGGGGGATTTGTAGGCTCTGGCTCCTTGAGGGGCCACCTCGAACATTCAGTGAGATTTGTCAGTAGAAATGCAGTAGGTGAACTACTATTTATAAAGTTTTTGGGAACCCCCCTCCATTGGGGGTCTGGGGGGGCGTTTTCAAATAGCCCCCCTCAGTTACATTTCTGGATTAATAACTTTTTATTGGACAAGTTTATTTTGTCACATTCACTTTTAACACAGCAGATATGAACAAAAATACATGGTTTTCAAATACACAAATAGCTTTTTTTTGTCTGAATTTCTGAGATACAGAATCATTATTATTGTTTATATTACAATACTGTTTACTAAGACTGTGGAGGAGTTGAGGTCAGCAATGAGGCCGTTGGCTGACGGCATGGGGTGCTTCTCCCTCTGGATGGCCTCATTTGTATTCTGCATGTCAATGCTCACTCACTTCACCCGTGTATGCAAGTCTTCTGGGCACAAGGTAAGACAGGTTTTTTCACATACTCTGGAGTCGGAAGATGGGAGGGCGAGATCTCCATCACCATCCAGTGATGAGTCCTTGTTTACACTCAGAGTCATGCTGGTTCACACCCAAAAGACTCCAGCCATCACTGCCCGTGTTCACAACACACACAACTTTTCTGGCGGACACTGGTGACAGTGTTAACACCATAACGGGGCATGAATATGATACCATGCAGGACAAACCACTGCTACTCAAACACACAGCAAATATAT
The DNA here is from genome assembly GCA_006491835.1 of Architeuthis dux. Classification (NCBI taxonomy): domain Eukaryota; kingdom Metazoa; phylum Mollusca; class Cephalopoda; order Oegopsida; family Architeuthidae; genus Architeuthis; species Architeuthis dux. The sequence goes on along the minus strand of VCCN01006095.1, from coordinate 1,384,484 downwards.
ACGTGTATGGATCCACGCAGGCATTCCCTGTCCGTGGATTCATCAATGCAAACATTGACTACAAAATCAACAGCACACGTACAACATTTTACATTATCGATGATGGGCCCATTGACTAGTGTCCTCATCTTGGTTGTTATAGTCACAACGTTTTGGTCGCTGCACCCTCCTACTTTCTCATAATAAAGGATTAAGAACAACACTAGAAGATAAGGTGATTGAAAGAATCAGCACATATGCTAAGCTCTAATAACCCCCTCAGTAGGCCAAGCATAGAAATAAACGCCATATTAGAGCAGTTAACACTTAAATTTATAAACTGCTCAATACTGCTCCTAACTGACAGTGGAACTCTTCAGTCATGGAAATAAAGTTTGTTGAAATTATTATGACAGATAGAATAACAAAATAAATTTTTAAATTCACCTATAGTTGGAAGGGAAGTAATTTTGATCAGTAGTTATTCCCTTGATATTAACATTTAAATTTTCTTATATGTATTTAAGAGTTAGGAAAGAAAGGAGAAAGCTTAAGACTCTAAAATTCCACATCCTGATCATGAACAGTTGACATCTGTCTTATATCATTTTCTTTTGTGATGACAAATTTTCAATGGCCATTTGGTCCACTTGTCCATTCTTACAAATCTTCAGACTAAAATATTTTACAAGTAAACTTTCTGTCCATTTGGTTTTTTTCATTGTTCACAAATAGTACTGTTAAAAAAGGAACGCTGAAATTTTTCTCTGGAAAGCTGAGTTTTTGACCCATAGAAACCGAGTGGCCGATGTTTTGGCCGCTACCTAAAAGTATATATACCCGAGCCGCTGATATTTCGGCCAGGGAATGAGTGGCCAGTACAATAACGGCTGGGCAAAGTGACACCTGAATAAGGAATATTGGTGATAAACACAAGAATCAAGAAAAAAGTAAATTAGGACAGGCTTTTATGCCCAAATAACATTTATAACTACTGGCAAACATTTTTTACAAGCTGTTAAATAACAGCTATAACTATATTTTCTATAGTTTTGAGAAGGGTCATTAACATTCAAATAGTTCTTTGGACGATTGAACTCCTTGTTGTTTGTGTTGTTAACATGATGTTTCAGCTGATTCCATTCTTCGACCTTCTTCAGGAGTGATATCCGAATGTGATGGGGGCAAACAGAAATTCTTAACTTCTAAGGAGGCTACCCTTATAACGTAGGATTCAGGTGTTTCTTTATCCTTGCCTTGTCGGGTTTGGGATTGTTGAGTAGCGGAAGCCACATCAGGTTGAACTCTGCACTTGTCTGACTAATACATTCAATCAACATGTTGATATGTTCTGCCTCTTTGATTTTTCTGTTTCTAACAGTGTTCTGTCAATAATCTGAACTTCCTCCCAGAGAGGAAAGTGATCGCCTTTCTCTCTCTCTCTCTCTCCAGACACAGTCAGCCATTCCAGATTTTTCTATCCTGCACTTGATTATGGCTTTTGTGTGCTCCTCCCTTCAAGTAAGGCATATGTATCGTAGGAGGAGGGGGCGTTGGAACGTTTGTGTTGTCCATGGCGCAGGGCAGCTCATATCAACATGTGTAGCACTCCCAAGGGGGCAGTAGTGCCCACTTTGGGAATCACTGAATTAAACCTTCGGGGAAAAAGTCTTCCTAAAGCAGATATTTACTTAGATACAGAGTTATAAAATATTTTAAGTTTAAAAATAAACCCAAAACTACAGCGGTCAAATTACCCAAGAGTACTTACAGTATATATATATTTCCATTATGTCCATTACAGAATAATTTGCAGATTTAAGATGCAGCCCAAAATAAATATTGGGTTGGCTGGCATTAGGAGTGTTTAGTTTTAACTGGGAGGTGCACGGTGGCCAAACGGATAACAGCACAGAAAATTGGTTCAGCGAGCAGAGTTCAAACTACAGCTGGGACAGTTGGTGTCCATCTCACACTAATGCTGTTGGGGAAGGCATGAATCCATCTCTTCCCCTTGCTATGGTTAAATAGTGCAGGTTGAAGTGAGTAACACCACTTTGGGTGCTTGTTGCCTCCAAGTCTAATTCACATATCGCAAACCAGGGCCGAGTAATTAGTAATGTGATATGTGTAGCCCAAGCAGGAACGGCTAAAGCCATAGCCAGCGTAAGGGCACTATTTACTTATTTTTAACTAAGGTAAGTAAAACATCCTGTCTCTTAAGAGACAACTGGAGACTGGTGACGAAGACCCAGTTTCTGTTGCATCCATAATCTTAGTGATCCATGCAAGTTTCAAGTCTAGTCAAGACCAGGACTTTTATTCCTACAAGTTTTTATGACCACCCCCTTGGTCATAAAAACTTGTAGAATAAAAGTCCTTATGAAGAGTTTCTCACACTCTTCGCTCATACGAGGAATCAAAGCCCGGACCTTCTGCGTGTAAGGCAGACGTGCTAACCATTATACTATCTGAGAGGACTAATTTTCACTAACTTCATTCAAAAAGGTTCTTTTTGGTTGTACTTTGGCAGCTGTCAGAAAAAGATTTTTTTTAACTTCATTCAAAACTTCATTCAGTTTTTTTAAACTAACTTCATTCAAAAAGGTTCTTTTCGATTGTACTCTGACAGCTGTCAAAAAAAGATTGTTTCAAAATTGACATATTTTTGTTTATTTTCCAAACCCAAAACAGGTAACCATTAAGAATGTGACACTGAAAGAATTAATTCTACTTGTTTCTGTGATGAAAGATAATTTAGATGTTAAAAATTATGGAAAAAAAATGAGATTACAAAGATATTTTTGGAATCTGTCAGATGAGATTTTCAAGAGAGTTTGATCTGTGAATTGTGCTAAATCGTAGATGTTGTTTGTATTTATGTACACTTGAATGTTTTTTCATGTATGTTGTATTTGTTTAGAAGTTGATCTGTAAATATTGTGTATAATTTGGAGAGGCCATAATAATAATTTAAAGATTAGAAAATCTAGAGGTTTCCATAATTTTAAAATGAATATTAATATTTTAGTAGAAAATATTTTCACAAATGTCAGATATCACAGGAAATGGAGCAAAGATGTCTGCAGAATCATGAAAACACATTACATATCTAGTCAATATAATGGACAGTGTTATTCTGTCTGTAACCATGGACTCTTCCACTTGAAGGTAACAAGTTTGCTGATAAAAAATCTTAGACCCACCATTTTAAACAATGGACTCTTCCTCTGAAAGTTTCTTTTTTTTTTTAAAGGAAGAAAAAAAAATTGTCTAATAGAATTCAATTACAGGTAGTCCCTACTTTTTGAAAGATCACTCTAAGCCACTTTTTCATTTTTTCGCAAAAAGGTGAAAAGCAAAAATAGCGTTCAGCTTTTATTTTGCAGAGAGCCATTATAGAGGCAGCGCACACCCTCCCCCTCTATTCTACATCACAGTCTCCTGTACCTCGACACCACCACAACCTCCATGACTCAGCCTGACATACCATCCTAACCAGTTTTGGTGTCTGGGGATGCTCAAAAATGTTTTCACATATAAATTAATGGTAAAATGCTTCTTTGCTTTATGAAAGGCTTTTATAGTAAAGCTCTACTTTCGGATAACGTGAATTCTTTTTACACTAGTTTTAAAATAAAAGCTACTTAAATCCTAGGCAAAGGGACATACTTGAGTCCTTCTGGTCATTTCTGCTATAAAAGAATTGCTTAAAAATGTATTCAGAAAAATTCTCTGATATTAAAAATCACTCTTTTTTTCTTAAAACATTAAGCATTTTAGTACAAAAACTACATTTTATTTAACTTTTCTTAACTAATTCGATTGGTTTTTAATAATTTGGTCAATAATGCTTTAGATATTTTTCTATGTTAAGACAAATCATGCAATAGTATTACTAGTGATGTACTAGTGATGTACCAGAATACCAATCCGGTTGGATATCCGGTGCCGGATTCACATGGTGGCAGTGATCATTTTTGGTGAATCCGGCACCGGATATACAACTGGTTTAATATTCTGGTACATCACTAATTAGTACCATTTACTTAGCAATCTTGTTTAAATATTTCTATCTTTTAAAAAAATATTCAATAGTTAGAGCAGGCGTTGGCAAACTTTGTGGGGGGTCGTGCAGGATAAGAAATGTTTTTATGTCTCGCAGGCCAAGGCCAATAAAAAATGAAACAATGACCGTACGAGGCCATGGAAACAATTTGATTTTTAATTACTTTAATGTTTTACATAATAGGCGTATATACCTACATAAACTTACACGACCACATACTATCAATCAATGAGAACTATGAAATTATTTCTTGGGGGAACAATATATTGTCAAATTGTGGTTCAAATTTTGTGGTTCCTGTAATCAAAATTGACTGCAAGTGGTGATCAGTTAATACTGACTTTTTTTTAGCTATAAAACATTAATTCATTTGGGGTCACCACAAAAATGTGACTTTTGCTATTTTTCGATACTAAATTTTATTGTTTGCTCAAAGATAGATACGGAAATTTTATTATATATTCAATGAAGTCGGCAAGAATTGACCTAATAAAACAGACACCATAAGATTTATTCATAGAAACAAACTATTTCCGTATATATTCTTTTGGGATTGTATAATCCAAATAATACAAAAGAAATATCTTGATGCAAATTCATCAACAATATAATTATAGAGCCGCACCATAGCAGATGCTCTATTATGATTAGGGCTATGTTTTCCTTACTGACCCAAGAAATCATGACCATCACGAGATTTGACGAGACTTTCTTGCCATGGAGAATCGGTGGCGCTCCGCACAGAACAGAACACAGCTCCGCACAGAATAGAAATATTCTTGCAATCATTAAACTATGACTATATATATTTTAGCAACCAATCACTTGCTTTATTTAGAGTAATTAATGTTGCTCACCTGTGCATAGTTACACCGTACACAATGTTTTAGCTGCCTTAACAACGATCATGCCACCTGTTACTCAGTGTATAAAATATTCCTTACAATATCGTTCTATTCTTGTATCATTAAAGTCCTTATTAAATCTTACTGCTTACACACCAGAAAAGAATAATGTGACGATATATATAATATATATATATATATATATATATATACACACACACACACACACACATAGCTCGGCTCCATAGGATAAGCCTATATTTCATATTAATATTCTGTAATTGTTATTTTTTTCTAGTTTTATTAGATGATTTTCAGTTTTTAATTTCAATGATAACCATGATGCAATTCACGATTTTAAAAAAAGCGACCACAAAGTCCACGGGAAGCAACTCTGCAAAATATAAGCACATGAGTTGTGTCCCTTGAACACAAACGCTAAATATTATCTTGGATGTTTATTAGATGAAAAATTGTCAACCATTATTAATTTTTGACTAGTATTTCTTAATTTTCGTTGCTTTTTATCAAAACTACTCAGGCCGTCAGTCTACGGCAATTAGTGAACAGCGCAGAACGGAAATAAAGGAGAAGCACTCGGCGAGAAGGTCTGAGTAGTTGCGATGAAAAGCAACTAAAATTAAGAAATACTAGTAAAAAATTAATAATATTTGAAAGAACGCTAAAGTTCAGAATATTTTTTGAAAAGATTTATAAGTTTAGTTGGTAAATATTGTGAAAAAACGAAGACTGCAATATTAGTGCATTTGAAATTTTAATTTATTTTCAACAGTTATTTTGTAAAATTCAAATTTATACACAAGATGATTAAATGCATTACACTTGCTCAGGTCTCAGTACAAAGATTAGGCTGTGTGTATGTGTGCCCATAAAATATTCACATTAAAAAATCCTGCAATGCATTTATTACTATCATTAAACTGTCTGACACATGCTTCACTTTGGCTAAAAAGTATCCTTGCACAAGTCGTCTGCACATTCGTCCATAAATAAGTACACCCCTACCACTTTTAATAGAAAGTTAATTTTCTTCTAAATCAAACAGCAGTATTTTATTATTTCTAGTGGAACATTACACAATCAAAACAGATATTATCAGGTAATATTTATGACCAAACTCTACAGCATTGAAACTCATTTCAATACTGTAGTTTGGTCATAAACAATACCTGATAATATCCGTTTTGATTGTATAATGTTCCACTAGAAATAATAAAATACTGCTGTTTGGTTTAGAAGAAAATTCAATTTCTATAAAATAGGCTAATCCAGAAATTTGTTAGTTTTGAGAAAAGTTTCTGCATTTTTCAGAGATACAGCATACATCAATTATCGTCTTGTACAAACAATGATTGGGTCTTCTATGGATCATTTTGGGAAATGGAGACCGAATCATTGCCTTATGCTTTGCGCGACATGGATACCAGCTTTGCTTTATTATGTCAGGTGACAATAGCAAAATAAATAGGCCATCTTTGTTATGTATTTTTCTGTTTAGAATCACATGTGACAGTGAAAACAGACATTGTTAGAAACTCTCAACCCAAATTGTCAACATAGGTTTCTTCAGTTTTCAAGTTGGTCTGGCTGGCTATGTATGTATGTATCATGCATACAGGCTGCACCAGTGGAGCTAGAAGGCTGAAAATTTCAACATTTACTCCTTATGTCTTTTAAAATTCCTCCCCAAAATAGATTTTTAGTGGGGGGTTCGATTTACAATGTGTGTTTATGCTGAATTAGTCCCTTAGATTATGTCCGGCAGCGTTCACACTGGGTTTTAAAAATTCAGACTTTTCTAGCAATCACTACCCAACAAAATGCGAAAGAAGTAACTTATTCATTGATCACCCCCAACACGGCATGCAGCACGTGACAGTTTTTACTGACTTGTTTTCAATTTATTGTCACTTCTGGTTGTAATAAAAGTTTTTTAAAAATTAGATTAAATCTGTTGGTTAATTCATTCTTTTAATGCTATTCCCACATTGGTACACATACAACAATGGAGTCCAAAGATTCAAGACAAAAAAGTTATTTCCCTTGAATACACGGACATAGGCGAAAATAATCCCTTACTTAAAAATTGGTTAGAAAACAACAAAAAGATTAAAGTGTGTATCAAGTAAAAAAATAAACTTCATATAGCCCATTGCAGGGCTTGAAATTAACGTTGTCCCAGGGACGGTAAAAATGTGTTCGGGATGAACAAATATCTATTTAGCATAAACTTATATTGCATATTGAACCCCCTCCCCCCTCTAAAACCCAAGTGTGTGTGTAAAATTTCAAGTTTTTACTATGAATGGTTAGGGCTGGGCGAAGTCTGGATACATAGATAGATACATAGATACATATAAATGTCAGAACCTAAACCAAGCAAAAAATCAGTGCTGTGGTTAGCAGTGATTAACAATCGGCAGACAACAGATCCCAGACTATTCTGTGACAAAAGTTTGTAATAATTATTCATCAGAGAGACATCCTTTTGAACCTTGAATCATTTCAACACTTGATTATTTCCTTTAGACTGAGAAACTTTGTCATTACTATGTTATTACATCCGAAAAGCCGAAAAATTTAAAGTTTCTACTATGAACGGTTAGGGCTGGGCAACGTCCGATACATAGATAGATAGATACATAGATATAAATGCGAGAACACATGAATAACCTAAACCCAGCAATAAACCAGTGTTGTGGGTAGCTGTGATTAAAAATAACCACCTTTTCTTTGCTTAGCAGACATCATCAAGTATTGTTCTTGCCAGTTCTTTGCACACACACACTCCCCTCAGTGAGTAGGGAAAATGTTAATTTTTAAAAAAAAATTTCCACCCCATTAAATAGGTTTTTTAGAGGGGTGTTCAATATGCAATGTAATTTATGCTAAATTAGCAACTAGTTTGTGCCTGCTAGTTTTTGGAAAATTCAGACCTATTTTAGTGATCACAGCCCAACAAAAGGTGAGAGAAGTAACTTATTCATTGATCATCCCTTTCTCCAACTTTTTAATTGATCACCCCCAACACAGCATATATGGGTGGCGCTGATTCATAATTTCCCTTGGAATGCTAGTTTTTATTGGGTTGCTTATTCCTGATTCTTTCCAATGATGGATAACTCGTTTTTTTAACTCGTTTTTTTTTCAATAATGTTAACATTTTATCTCCATTTGAAGCCTCAGTATTCTTATCGCATTAGACCAGATAAGACTTATTGCTGTCTGTGTTTGTCAACAGAAGCCGTTGCAAACAATTACTATTAAAACTAAATTTACATAAAGATGATGATACAGGAGACCCCCCGACTGTGACTGATTGGTGGAACTCAACATTGTTACCTATACATATTATCATCCACTCTTCCAGATAACCACGAATAAAAACAGAATTTCATCAAACGACTTAATATGACTAAAATATTAAATTTCTTCAATTTTCAATCAATTAACATAATTACATGGTGTTTTTACATATAATTTCTTTGATTTTGTGATGTAAACAACGCGGTCGTTCACGGGTGAACTTGTAATTGACTTTTGATTATTTGCTGTTCAGTTATAATGCGGTTGTCTTTCTTGGACCCCAACACCAGCATTATATGAAAATCTGTGGTCAAAGTTACAGGCAGCCATTCCATCCCGATT
>VCCN01006095.1:1349993-1368103 GCA_006491835.1 Architeuthis dux | reverse complement strand
AAATGGCCAAATCTTCGGCTATCGTAGATTTTTATCAGCTAAATTGGTATACAAAAATCAGCCAGATCTAGCCAAAAAATGGCTAATTTAGCAACCCTGCCCAAAATGCTGTGCATGTGTTAGTTTGAAAGGTAGAAGGGAATCAAACTGCTGAGTGTATTTTATGAAACGAAATGGCTTTAAAACTACAAAAGATTTTCTTTTACTTGTGAGTAAAGTAAAATGTAGGTTAATCCACTTGAAGAGAGGTATAAGTACTTTAAGGACACTAAGTACTTTAAAAGAAAAAAGATTGGGGGCAGTTTTTATTTTTAATTTGCTTGGAGAAAAATGGATTAACAAACGACCACAGTGAGAATCTTTTTGAGTGGATTAGTGATCAGATTAAGGTAATCCCATTTGAGATTAAATTTAAATCCTCATTTCCTGATTTTATATTCCTCAGAATTCCATTCAAGGTTTTGAATAATATCAATTAAAAAACATTTTTTTAATTTTTTTTTTTTGTTGCTATTAACAATTATTTTTGGTTGAATTATTTAAATCCTGTACAGTTGCTAACCGTACATATTTGTTTTTGCTCCATGCGCAACCTTGACAGCACAAAGAAATTTGATGTACCCCATACTACAAAAAAAACCCAAAAAACAAGAGATTTAGTCATATATATCATGTGGCTAAAAGAACCACATCTCAGATATCTCTGAATACTTTTCCTTTGTTATCATTGCTTCTCTTGCATCTGTAAAGAAACAAATTGGTTGTAAAACAAACACAAACACAGATATATGAGCTTTAGGTCACTTACAGAAATTTTCCTAATTTCTTTGTGTGAGTGAAATTTAGTAACAACAACAATGCACTTATCTCATCATTTTTATACCTCAAAGTTAATAAGTTACTATGGGATCTATAGTAAAATCAGGAATTAATAGTATTGTATAATTATGAACTAGGGCATGCCTGTTCAAAAGGTGCATGTTTGGAAGGGGCAGGACTTTATGATGTGTGGAGCAGCATGCTTGTCATGTAAAATAATCTGCGTTTTTTTTTTACTTCATGCCCCATCCCGATAGCTCAAAATAATGTGATATCCCCCTAACCATCAAAAAGTAATTTATCATGTTGAGAATTCTTTGTAAAAAAAATAAAAAATAAAAAATAAAAAAATAAAAAAAATACTGATTAACTTTAGAGCACTTACTAAATTTTTTGTAATTTCTTGATTGCGTGAAATTTAGTAACAATGCGATTGATTGCCTCATTGCTTTTATACGTCACAAAGTTAATGACCTAAGCATTAGTTACTATGGAATCTATAGTAAAATAAGTAATTAATGGTAATATGTAATTTGGAATCAATCAGTCAAGCTTTAACACAACTGTTTTGAGCCACAGAACGCCTTTAGATCTTCACATCTAAATTGCCTCCCAATATATTCATATTACCCCTTTGTGGGGTGTGTGCGCCCTATATTCAGAATCATTGGTCCGAATAAAAGATATGAAAAGAAAACCCATCCAGCCGACTAAAAGCACCCCAAATTAAAACTAATATATTTACATCTATTAACAGCACACCATTAAAATATTTTCAAATAGTTCTTTGGACGATTGAACTCCTTGTTGTTTGTGTTGTTAACACAACGTGATCCATTCTTCAGCCTTCTTCAGTTGTAAAATCCGAATGTGATGAAGGCCGAAGAATAGATCGGTAACAACACACACAAGGAGTTCAATCATCCGAAGAACTATTTGAATGGTAATAACCATTCTCAAAACTACAGAAAATGTCATTAAAATATTTTGTTATCATATTTAGATATATTACATTTTAAAGACTTCTTGAGCATATGTGGTGTTTAGTATTTGGAGGTGTGGGTGGCCTACAGGTTAACAGCATGGAGAATGGAAACAACACAGTTTAAACTCTGGCCAGGACAGTTTGCATTCACTTTGCACTATTGCCCTTGGGAAAGGCACGAATCCACTTCTCTCCCCAGCAGGGCAGTTGGAGCCCTTTTGCCCTATAAGGCAGTCCATCTTGGGCGTCGGGCTAGCACCCCAGGCCATGAAAATTCACAATTGCTACGGAAACAGTGATTGGGTCTCCATGGATTGTTTGTGGAATGGAGACAAAATCATTGCCTCGTGTGTCGCATGACATTGAAGTAACTTAGTCTGAGAGTTAAGTATTTAGGGTAATTCTTGGTCTTACGGATGTAAAATATAGTAGTTAAACACATCATACAAAGGTTACAAAAAGTATAACTATACATCGTATTGATCAGATATTAATGCAATAATGAAGTTAAAAACCATTAATTTGTTCTTTATTTGAATATTGAGTATTATGTCTTTGTGCTTTGTGTTTAGCTGTGTTGGTTAAAAATGTGTTTAGTTAAAACCGTATTTAGCTGTGTAAGAAAAGAGAGAAACAAAGACACGTGTTCAGGTTGACGTCCGCTGGTCAAGAGACTGTTCTCAGCTCCCAGTTACGGGCATTGGAAATGAGGCTCCCTGCTTCTGTTTCGGCTTGTTTATTTACGTTAAAACATGCACACGAAAAAATGCATAAATGCATAAATACATAAACATTACATCGAGCACCATGAATTTGTTTAGGAATGACAGAAACAGTGCATCCGATGTGCCAAAATATTGTAATTTCTTTTTAAGGCAGAGATTTTCAACATTCTGGATGTCTGATAAAGAACAAATTAACTTCATTATTACATTAATATCTAATCAATACGTTGCATAATTATATTTTGGGGAGCTTTTCTATGATTTTTTGACACCTTTTTATGCTGTGTTTAACAACCATATGTTACATCAGTAAGACCAAGGATTATCATAGCGTTAAGTCAGAATAAGTTGAATAGAAAAATATCTTCTCAGTAAATAGAGTCTAAATGCTTATACAACATTCCATTTCAAGTACATAGGCGTTTGTTTGTGATACTTCAGCCTATAATAATTTATTTACCAAGAAGAAACAAATAGAATCCAGACCGTGGGAATTAAACAATGTACAAGCATAAAAGTCAATGCTAGAAGAATCAACAATAATATGATAGTCAGGGAAATAAATCAGTTCCCCCGCCCTCCCAAGATACTGGATAGTCATTAAGTGAGGATTGAGTTTTGTTAATATTCAAGTGCTAAAATAATCCACCCACTTGAGATTCTCAGGGCAGGCCCTTGGGATCATGGCACCCCGGGCAAGCTGAATAGTATTGTGAGCACTCTATCTCACTGAGCTGGTTCGTGGTCATGAGAATTTCCTTTGCCAATTCTTTCACTTAGACTCACCACAGAAAGTATTTAACTCAGATATTAGAAATTGTCAACCAATACTGTCACCATAGGTTTCTTCAAGTTGGTCTGGCTGGCTATGTATGTATCACTCATACAGGCCACACCAATGGAGCTAGAGGGTTGAAAATTTCAACATTTACCCATTATGTCTACAAAAAATTTTATAAGATTTTAGGGTGGATTCAATTTACAATGTAAGTTTATGCTAAATTGATCCCTTAGTTTGTGTCCGGCAGCATTCACGCTCGTTATTTGAAAATTCAGACTTTTTTTTTTAGTGATCACTACCCATCAAAAGGGGAGAGAAGTAACTTATTCATGGATCACCCCCTTTCCAATTTTTTTTAATTGATCACCCCAATACGGCTTGCTGCCAAAAGACGTTGGTCATGTGACAGTTTCTATTGAGAGACTAACTAGATCTGTTTTCACATCTGGGAATTATCTTATTTTGAGTGTTTTTATTCCATTTAATCTATTTTCCGATTTGGATTTTGAAACTCCTACTGTCTCAGACACATGGCAGACTGGATATGCTTAAATCTATTGAATAGCTTAGCCTAGTCTGGCACAATAAATGTGGGGTGTCCTCCATTGTGCCAGACCAAGCTAAGCTTAATAAATCTGTTGAATCAATTCAGTTCTTGTAAAAGATTATTGAATCCACGGGAGTAGATTGTTCTCATTCTGCTGTCCATGCCAGGGGGGATATCTTGTATCAGTTAATTCTTCTTAGTTAATTCGTCCTTGCAATGTTGCTGGTCAGCCTCTTCCACTGAACCAGAGTTTATGGCTTTTTTGCACTACCTAACCCAGGGATTGAACTCAGGACCACCAGGTAGGTTACTAGATAGGATTAACCAATGCTTTTTATCTGGTGGTGGAAACTTGGAGCCTTAAACCGAATGTTGCTTGTCTGTTCTTCCACTAAACCAGAGTATCTGAATTTTTTGTACTACCCAACCCAGGGATTGAACTCATGACCGCCAGGCAGGTTACTAGATATGCTTAACCAACACTTATATCCATGTGTCCTGTAGGACTATAACAACCAAGATGAGGACACTAGTCCAAGAAAATCAGTGTATAATCTTATTATAATTCATCAAAAATCTGTCCGTCCGTATGTAACAGCCTATCACAGAAACCACACAACATAACCACATGAAATTTTCTGTGTGTACCAATGTGACTCTGGGAAGGGTTTTTACCAAATTAGTTTTTGAAAATCACACTTCTGAAATGTGTGTGTGTGTGTGTGTGGCGGGGTAGCTGAATCCACTAGGTGCTGATGAAAAACTGCTTAATCGATGAGCGAGCGGGGACTTTGTATTGTTCATAGAGAGGAGGAGAGAGTAAGAGGGAGACATCACCTGCTCATTGGAAATGCTTTATCTTGCATGGGTACTTTGGTATCATTCGGAGAGGGGCTGAGAGAAAGAGTAAGAATGACTGTTTATTTTCTGATAAGCAGTGTACATGTACATTTAACATTTTTCCGAGATCATTAAGTCACAAATATCACTTTTGGAAAACAAATTACATTCAAACACTATCTGATTTCCATTTAATCTTATTAATTCGGTTTTTTTTACAGCAATTATCCTGCCCGTTAAGGCGAGTATTTAGTCTAGTAATGATAATCTCAGAGATTAAGACAAAAAGATTATTGAAGATCTTTAAAAGTCAATACATTCCATCTTAAGACCGTTGTAGATTAGTCTTAGTTTGGATCAAGATAAACAGATCTTTCTTCAAAGCAAGAAAGGGGATCAACACACAAAGAGAGAGACACAGATTGGTAAGTAGCATCACCATCAACACACAGCTGCTTTTTTTATTTATGTGCCTGTCAAAAACTTTGAAAAGCATTGCCAGAATTCCCCTGCTGAGCGATGTCAGATTTTTGAGGTTTCACATTTCGATCATCTTACCAAAAACATTCTCCAAGAATTTCTTCAAAAGTTTCCATTTTTTCTCTTGAGCGAACAAAAACATTCTTGACTTTGGGTTCACAGAGTTGAAGTTCAAGATACCAAACAAAGAAACATTTGCATTACTCTATACACCAGTGATTCTGAATGCGAGACGCACCGCCCCGCAAGGGGGCAATTGAAATATATTGGAGGACAATTTGGAATTTTGGTTTGAATAGTGAAAAGCATTCCATGGCTCAAAAAAGTCATGTTATGGCTTAACTGATTGATTCCTAATTACACAATACCAATTTATTACTAATTATACAATACCAATTTATTACTAATTTTACAACAGATTCCATAGTAACTAATGTTTAGGTATGAAAGTGATGAGGTAATTGCGTTGTTGTTACTAAATTTCTCACAATAAAGAAATTACAAACATTTTAGTATGTGACCTAAAGTTCATATATCAGTATTTTTTTTTACAAAGAATTTGTTTATTATTTTTTTCTCCTTGATTTAAAACTCTGCATTTTGGTAAATTTGTGAATTTAACATTATATTATTATACCTTTTCAACCGCAAATTTGTTTTGTCATAGTGAGGGGGACCAGGGCCTGGCAGAGCTGGTAATAGGCCCAGTCCAGATAGGATATGTAGGCCCCCTTTCAAATTACTCATTAAGTATTTTTGTAATCAGTCCTAAAAATACATATGATTTATGTATATTGGTAGATACATGTAGCGTATTAATGTACTGACATTTTGATGTCCGAGCAGGGTTGCCAGATATTGTCCGATTTCAGACATAGTGTCTGTTTTTCGCCCTGTATGTCTGATTAAAAATTTTAAGAATCTGACATCCAAAACTTTACGATTTAAGGCCCCACTCAGTGTTGCCAACTTTGATATTTTATATCTAAATTTAGATCGTTTTTTTGTTGCTTTTAGATATCGGATATCAGTTCTAGCCACTTTTAGCTATTTATTTTAATTATTGTGATAACGATCTAGCTACCTTTAGCAGTATTGGCTATTTATTTTTCAGTATTGTGATATTAATCTGGCAACTTTCAGCCACTATTAGCTATTTTTCTGTCGAATTTGGAGTAGGGTTGAGCAATTTTTCCGACTTTTGGAAAACTCGTGTCCGATTTTGCAAAAACTAATCTGGCAACCCTGTATCCGAGTGTCTTGCTAATGATTTAATCTTTTGACACCCATACAATGAGAGTCATACTTTTGATGTCCGAGTGCTATACTTTTGATGTCCGAGTGCCTTGCTAATGATATAATCCTTTGCCTGTTCAATCGAAATTTCGAGGTTAGATACAAAGATGGCTTTCTGGGTAAGAATGATTTGTGAGAAACAAAAAGTGTTTGAAGCTTATAGGCTTAGCTTAATCCGACACAAAGCAGGGTTCCCAATGAGGATTGAATTCACTACATAGTAGTAATGATCTGCTCGACTAGCTTGTTAACAATAATCACCTAACATAGCAAAACACTCACAGTGTTAGAAAAGCAGAAGGTTATCTGATAAACTTTAAGAAAAAAACAAAAACAAGAATAGAATGGAGTTCTGTATTTCTGAGATGAGGTGTTAGTATTACTGATACCATTGTTCGGACTGAGATCGTTGTGAAAATGACAACCAAGATGAGGATCTCAGTCCGAACAATGGTATCAGTAAGAATAGAATTACTTATCAAAAAGCTTCTGCAAGGGAATATAAACCTTGCAGGCTGCAAAATTGAAACCTTTCATTTAGTCCTTGGCCCTGTAACCCAGAATTTTAGAATTTTAAAGAGGAAATTTGAAATCTCAAAATGTCTATCACTTTGACTGTAAAGATTCTGAATCTGATCTGTTAATTGTATTTGGGGTTATTAGGCAGGTGAGTTCTTATCAACTTCCAAGGCGGCACCGTTTTACATTCTGGTAAACAAGCAGCCATATTGGCATTATGTTATTAGTAGATGGGGGAGATCGAGAACACACATGTGGGTGTCGTGACCGCAGTCATTTTATGAATAAAGGACCTGTAAGTAGATCTTCTGTTTGCATTTTTAATCTGTTAATATCTGTCATTAAACCAACCTTATATGACCTTCAGTTTACGCACTGTTCCTCTTTAGAAAGTAGGTTTTTATGGGGTGGGGTTGCAAGCCCATCCCCCCCTCTTTTTTGTGGCGAAGAAGTGGAAATGAATTTGCCCAGATACGCAGATATAGAGGTGGAGCGTCAGTGACCCATATGCGAAATAAGATAAGTCAGTGACCTGGATGTGGTGAGCTTTTGGCTACAAAAGACCAGGTGGCAACGATTCGTCTGTTGTGTCTAGGTTTGCCCATCGAAGCTACGTTGGAGTTCTACTTGGAGAATTACGTTGGTAGTGTCTCGGATTTTGTGACAGTGGTGATAGCTTACTGGTGATATACAAGGAGGTGTCCCTTGAAGGTTTCATTCTGGTGCTGCAACGTTGACGTGCCGTTTGACTTACTGCATCGAACTGTGTTGTGTTTTTCCCCACCCCCTTGGAAACAACATTTTTTTTGCTATTTCCCCCCATAGCTGGGAAGAGAAGTGGACTCTATAAAATATCATTTGCTTCCCTGTGTGGTTATATTTGAAGTTCCCCCCCCCCCTTGGGCAATATTATATAAAATCCTTTAAAAATACCCATAACCCTTTGGTGACGGACCATTTAAAAATCGTTCCTCCAGTAATGATGACGTATTGGTGTGCTAGGAAATGCATTCAAAACAAAAATTTTTATCATACAATACTTGCTATACCAGATTCTGACCTAAAAAAAAACATTAGAAGGAGAAAACAATCGAGAGTCAAAAGCCAGGTGTAATCTCTTCTGAATACGGTCAATGTGAATGAGTACTTTGTTCTAAAATCCTAGCAATGTCTGAAAATCGTAACTCAACATGCGGTTATACAGCTGCCTTGCATCACTTGTTTCACTGGTCTTGTTTGTATGATCTATCTTGAACTGGAGAACTTGAAGTATCTCCTCAAGGTACTTGTTAATGAGCTTCACTGCTTCTGTCCTTGAATTCCACCTGGTTTCGAACTGCGACTTAAAAACCAAAAGGCACAGCATTTTTAAAAAAAAACTTCTTCCAGCGCTGTGTCGAACAATGGTTCCAAAATAACGTGACCATCATTGTATCCTGTTTGGCTACCAAGTGGAGTGAATGATTGTCGCAATTCACAAACCCTACCAGATTGTTTTTCCCACTTATTCTTTGATGAACACCATTTCTGTGTCCAGCCACCACAGCAGCATTGTCATAGCACTGTGACAGACAATCTTGTAGCTCCATTTCGACTTTCTTTATCTGTTTCAAGATGTCATCAAGCAAGCTCTTGGCATTATTCAGGATTATCTGGATAAAACCAAGGAAGAAATCTCTAACATGGACCGTTTCCCCTCAAAATCAACTTTGACATACCGCACTACTTCTGATAACTGTGTGCCTGATCAGGAGTCAAGTCGAAAATGTGACCATAGTACTTGGCTTTACAAATGCTTCTCAGTAAAATCTGGCGATCAGTGGATGTCATCATGCAGATGAATTCGTTCTGGACACCCGGTGAATGATAAGACGTGGATCCCGGACGACTTTCTACACTTTTGATAGGGACACAAAATTTCATAACTTTGGCACAAAATGTTAGGCTTCCTTGCTAGTTTGTGCAGGAGAATGGTCTTACTAACAGTCGGCTCTGAGCAGTGGTACTGTAGGGTATGTGGTCATAGGTCATGTAACTCCAAGCAATGTATTTCTAACTAATAATTAATATAAGTGGATTAACAATCTGGCCATACTAGTGCTTCTCACCCATAATCAAAGACAGTAGATCTGAACAAAATTATTTTTTTGACTATCTGAGAATCGTGCCCAGGGCATGTGCCATGCATGCCACACTCTAGATACGCCACTGCATCTTTGTGGTTCATACTACAGATAAACCTGGCGTCGTACATGCATGCACACACACATAGAACAGGAAGAACAAGACCAGCACTTCTGCTTAATATGCACGTTCAATGTAAACAATCCAAACAGAATGAACATAAAAAAGGTACTTGTACATAATATTATTATTATTGCTTCTTTAATGGTTTGTTATAGAAAGGTTATATATTCACTATATACCGAGACAAACATTTGACTGACACTAGATATGCAATGTACATAACTGTTCAGACTTACGAACAGATCTAGGAACAGAACTCTTTTGTAACCCGCAGACTCCTTGTATTGTATATAGAAATGATAAAGGCAGCAGAGTAATAGGCTTCATGGCACCACTCGGAGAGTGAACATAACTTTTAGGGATTAAAAGATATTTGGCTAAAATCTTTTGAGTATTTTCATTGCATGATAGGCTTTATTTTCTTTATAGAAAGTTTTTAAAAAAACATGTAACAAAATTCCATATTTGGCAGTATTATTCAATATGCAATTAATAGGTATTATCAATGAATAAATATGCATAAATGGAACCAAACCCAGTGTAGTTGTTTAGCTTATTTATTAGTCTTTAAAGTGGTATATTACATAATGGGTATATTTAAATCAATCCCAAGTTACATTTGTTTGAATAGGCAATGGTGAAGATTTTTGGGGGCTGTCACCAAAGCGTTAAAGAATACAAAAGAGCCATATGTTACATCAAATGACAAAAAACACTTTATAAGCTACAAATCAAGCAAAGTCAGCATTGACTATTATTAAATAAAACAAGGCTACATAAAATATTCAGAAATATTAATCAGGTGTAGAGCAGTAAATCAAGTGTGGAGCTGAGTTCAGGGATTTCTAATTGAACTAAAAATAATTGCTATAGGAAATACAATGAAATTAAAATCATTATTATTATAAGGGCAGTCAGGATGTTGAAAATGGCCTAAACAGCCATAACATGTACATCAGAAGGCATACACCAATACACAAGGCGGAACTACGTTCATAAAAATGTTAATTTTGAAATTTTAAGCTTTTTAAAAAAAAATTTTGAAATTTTAGAATTTTAATATTTTATAACGTTTAGAACACTGAAATTGAAAATAGTTTGTCATTATTATTTAAATTCTTATAGCTACATTTTACCTTCATTTTAAATTTTATTAGTTGCTTTTTATTGCAACTTTTGCTCAAACCGATTACTCTCCGGCAGATCAACGCTATTTGCTCACTGCTGGAGGGTAATCGGTCTGAGAAAAAATTGCAATACAAAGTAACTAATAAAATTTAAGATGAAGGTAAAAGTAGTCATAAAAATTTAAATAATGATTTATAATACTTCATCTAACAAAAATAAAAACGGAGAAATAAATTAAATTAAAATACAAATGAATTATAAATGATAAATCAAGAAGATGCCGAATGAAATGCATCAAGGCTTATCTTAATGATAATAAATATGTTTGAGACGTTTTTCTCAATCTCTCATTTCCACATTGTCAAATTACCATTCTGTTGGATTACCTTACACCACATAACAAACATAAAAGATTCTAATAATAAAAATTTATTTGTATAAAAAAAAGAAAGAAATTCCAATGCCACATAAAATAGTGGAAATAATTAGAAGACACCGCACAAATACAGATTGTAGATTTCAAATATTAGTAAAAAAGTGTAACCCATTTTTTTCATATACAAGGCCTGTATTGAGCCATTTAATATTAACGAGAAAAAGCCTACCTAGGATAATGGTGCTTTTGTTCCTTTCAAAGTACCCCCCCTGGGACCTCACACACTAATCCCAGCATCCCTTTTCAAAACAGTCTTCAAAGTCCTCAATTCTTCCTTAGCCTATCCTTTGACAAAATGTCATTGAGAACTTTCGGAGATAATGTGTGGACAGACAGACAGCCGAGAGTGAGTACATATACCTCTTCCAACTTTGTTGACATCACCATCAACTGTCTTGTAGTGTTCACCTTAATCTTGTCTGTGGTCTGAAATCTCTTTGGGAAAAGCCAGTGGCAGGGAGCCAAATCTGGACTGGGCTGACAGACCCTGGGTGATGCAATGTTCTGCCAAAAAACACAGCACGAGACATGAATAATGGACAGGCTCAGTCATTGTGAATGTGATGGTCACACAGTACACAAACTCACTCAAAAGGCATCTCACTGTAACCATACGAGAGAGTGTCTGTTCACACGCATGTAGTAAGGTCCCCTCTGATTGATAGCAAAGTTACATCAAGGTCACACAACCGGTCCTCGAGATATTTTCAAAAGCTGGATAATTTCCGCACAGACTGATGGGGCTGACAGACCTTAGTGATGCAATATTTTGCCAAAAAACACAGCACGAGACATGAAAAATGGGTACACTTTGTCATTATGAAATTGACAATCACACAGTACACAAGCTCCCTCAAAACATCTCACTGCCGACTGAGTAACCCCATGGAAGAGTCTCTGTTCACACACATGTATTAAGGTCCCCTCTGATTGGTTGCAAAGTTACATCAAGGTCACGCAACCGGTTAAAGATATTTGAAAAAGCTGGATCCTTTCTGCACAGACCTCCTAAAACAAAAGTGGGTTACACCCTTTGACCAATATTTGAAATCCACAAGTTATATTTGTGAGGTGTCTTATAATTATTTCCACCACTTTATATCCAAATTAATTAACTCCTTTGTCCTCTTTCCAAAATAAGGAGAAGGTTATTTAAACACTTGAAAATGTCTTAATGGGGAAAACTTTCAGTGCAATAAGAAAAAAGAAAAAGAAGTGTAGGAAAATAAAAAAAAATTGGGTTAAAAAAATCTGGCCTTTCAACCGCAGAGGTTTACTCAAAGATGGATGGTAATAGCCTTGGACCCTTTGTTCACCATTTAGAAACTATATTTTTAGAATGTCACTTAGTTTAAGTAAATCGTTTGTGGCCTACATTCTGTATGTATTTTGTTTGACAAAAGGCAATCTGCTATTTTAAAGGAATGTTCATGAGTCCCCCTCCATTAAATGTCCTTCACTACCAAAAGAAAATAGTAAAAAAATTGCAAAGGCAAACATGGAATCCATTAGGTTCATTCATTCGTTTCTTGTCGCTCGCAGCCAGGGATTTCAAGGGGAAAGCCTTTGGCTTGCGTTACTGTGCACAGTGTAGAGATCAGTCTCCTCTTTGGAGGATTAACAGGATTGCCACGGGAGGCTCTCTACATAATCTGTAGCCGGTCACTCACCTGTCTACGTACTAACTAGCAGGCTCCAGACTAACTTTTTTTACTACCGTCCCAGAACTGTCCCGAAAAACAATTTTAACCGTCCCGAAGGAAATGTAAACCGTCCCAAAATCAAAATGTTTCTTTACTTTGTTATTATCATCTATAGTTGTTAATAGCATAATAAAAACACCATTAAAATGTTGAGGAAATAAATAATTGTCAAACTCCAGTCCAAACCTGGAGTTGACTTTGTTTTTCTACTGTAACAAAAAGAGAATGACAAAAACAATCCTCACCAAATTTATGGGATTAAAACTAACATTCCCCTACAGTGATTAGAAATCATGATCAACTGATTGGTAATCGTGTATTTCAAAAAAAAAAAAAAAAAAAAAAAAAAAAAAAATCACTTTTGTCCTGGAGGCGTCCCGGGGAAGTTACCTATTTGTCCTGAACACATTTTTACTGTCCCTAGGACAACATTAATTTCGAGCCCTGCTAACCAGACATGACATGCTTAACTGCAGTGGACATACTAGAACTGGTGTATCCAATGCAATTTGGCCATGACACGCATTAGATGAATTCAGGTCAAGTCGTGGAGGATTTTTATCATGAAAAGAATAAAACGGAGAATATGATTTTGAAATGTTCGGTCTACAGTAATGGAGTTAATTATGGACAATACATTCTTCATTGAAAGAAAAGTTGACAATTCTGTTTTGGAAATAATGATCTGAATTTCAAGAACAGTTGTTTTAAATGGAAGAATTCTATAAAATTTGCCAATTATTAGAAACCGTCAATTGGTTTTCACTGGGAGGTTTATGCTGAATTGATCACTTAGTTTGTGTCCAACAGCATTCACGCTTGTTTTTTGAAAATTCAAACTTTTTTAGTGATCACTGCCCAATAGAAGGTAAGAGAAGTAACTAATGGACGGGCTGGCTCTGACGATTTCACTCTGCTATCTGTGTATGTGTGTGTATAAGAAAAAATAAAACTTAGAAAACTCTCAGCACATATTTCTTTCAACACAATAAACTAACTAAAAACTTAATGAAAATCAGTTCCTATATAGCTACGGTGCAGGGGAGGTAACGGTAAGTTTCTATATTTTAAATTTAAGACTGTCTTAATATATAAGAGAAAGAACGGCGAGCATCTTCCTCTTTGGGAGGAACTCCAGATTATCGACAGAGAACGTTGTTGGAAGCAGAGAAAAATCAAAGAGGCAGCTCACATCAAAATGCTGACTAAATGCATTAGCCAGACAAGTGCGGATTTCAACCCGATGTGGCTTCCACTTCTCAACAAATCTAAACCCGACAGGACAAATACAGAGAAACACTCAGGCCATGCGTTATAAGGGCTACCCCGCTTTAAACATAATTTCTGTTTAACCCATCACACTCGGATTTTACACCTGAAGAAGGCCGAAGAATGGATCGGCCGAAACGTTGTGTTTACAACACAAATAACAAGAAGGAGTTCAATCGTCCGAAGAACCATTTCAATATAAAAAGATCTCTCTCAAACAAACAAAGAAACATTCCTGGATTTGCCCCAAAATTGAACCACTTCTTCCATAGCCCATGGCCCATCCTTTCACAAAACGTCATTGAAATTCATTGAGAACTTGTGAAGATATTGTGTGAACAAACAGACAGCAAAGAGTGAGTACATATACCTCTTCCAACTTTGTTGATAGAAGTAAATAAACAAAGTCTATGTAAAAAAGACAGTAATAGGACATACATAAGCAAAAATGACATTTTTCACATCTTTCCTCCTCTCTAAAATGTCGATGGGTGTGGCACAGGCTGTAGGGTCACGCTTGCAGGACTGGATTTCCGTTTATTTGTGAATTTTGCAAATATCTGTGTTATGACTCAGAGTACAACAAGGAAATAAGTTAAATGGCAGCGGGACATGAAAAACAGCATTAACAGCTTGGCTTTTATTGGTTATTTACTAGTTTACTGTTGCTGTCAAAAAATATTTTAGTATTTTCTATAGTTTTGAGAAGGGTCATTAACATTCAAATAGTTCTATAGTTTTGAGAAGGGTCATTAACATTCAAATAGTTCTTCGGATGATTGAACTCTTTGTTGTTCTCAATAGAGAATGCTGTTGGAAACAGATAAATCACTTTCCTCTCTGGGAGGAAGTTCAGATTATTGACGGAGAACGCTGTTGGAAACAGAGAAAAATCAAAGAGGCAGCACATATCAACTGAATGTATTAGTCAGACAAGTGCAGAGTTCAACCCGATGTGGCTTCTGCTACTCAACAAACCCAAACCCGACAAGGCAAAGATAAAGAAACACCCGAATCATACGTTGTAAGGGTTGCCTCCTTTGAAGTTAAGAAATTCTGTTTACCCCGTCACATTTGGATATTATACCTGAGGAAGGCTGAAGAATGGATCGGCCAAAACGTGTTAACAACAAGTTCAATTACCCGAATAACTATTTAAGTAATTTTGCAAATGCAAATAGCTTCACACCTCTTTATATTCTGAGCATAAAAGCTCAGAATATAAAGAGAAGGTGTGAAGCTATTTCAATTGAAGAATTCTCACAATTCAAATGTTATTGTGTACAATCATCTTTCTCTTATAAATAACAAAATAATGAAAGTCTAAGGGAAGTAAATCTTGCATGAAAATATGAGTTATTTCCCTTGTGTGACAGCAGGAAAAACCAAGCAACTGACACTGTATTATATAAGTTAGATTGATTTGAATTTCTTACATGAAACATTGTTAATTACCGCTACCCACAACAGACCGGTTTAAACACTGTTTCTGGGTTTAAGTTATGTGTTCTGACATTTATATGTATCCGGACTCTGCCCAGCCCTTACCGTTCATAGTATAAACTTGAAAAATTTTTTATTATAAATTCCCCACCAAAATAGGTTTTTAGTGGGGGGTTTAATATGCAATGTAAGTTGATGCTAAATTGGTCACTAGTTTACGCCCACTTGTTTTTTGAAAATTCAGACCTTTTTTTAGTGATCATAGTCACAGTCTAACAAAAGGCGAGTGAAGTAACTTAATCCATCGATCACCCCTTTTTCCAACTTTTTAATTGATCATCCCCAACACAGCATATATGGGTGGCGGTGATTCATAATTTCCCTTAGAATGCTAGTCAATTATTATTTTTCGACTCTTATTTCTTTCATCTTAATTGCTTTTTATTGCAACTCAGACCATCATTCTACTGTGTTGCTTACTGAGGACACTAGAATGACGATCTGAAATTAAGAAGAAATATTAAGAACAACATTCTCATTTTTACTGCTAATATAAACTACAAAGCATTCAGAGAGTGCATACCTCTGCCAACACCATTTCATTGAGAACTTTTGGAGATATTGTGTGGTGTGGACAGCTATGATATAGTAGGGTTACTGAACATGGATCTACCCAAAGATATACTCACTTCTTCTGTAGCCCATAACCTACCTTTCCACAAGATTACATTTAAATTCATGGAGTAACTGCGCATGGATCTGCCCCCAAATTTCATCATTTAATTGTCAGTATATGTTATTGTGTTTTGTCGGTAAATTTTGTAGTGAATTTTGCCCCAATTTGTTAAACGACACAAATAGACCGACCAACCAACCAACCAACACTGTATTATATAAGTTTCAATTTTTATTTTAACCAATTAAAGAGAGGATCATGCTTAACGTCAAATGGAGGGATCACAAGATATTAGAGGAAAAAAGGGAGTCAGATATATATATATATATGATTGATTGGTTTAGCGGCAATCCTTGCTGAAATCAGATTAATATTAAAAAAAAATTTTTTTAAATAGTCTTGCGACTTTGGTGAAAGGTTATTTTTTTAAAAAATAGAGTCTTGCGACTTTGGTGAAAAAACAGGTGGCACCTGTTTGGGGGTGGGGGGGTCTTACCCCTCTGCAGGGGATGCAGACAGTGTATTTTAGGCCCCAGCCAACAGGGCCGGAGTCAGATATAGAATTCATTAGAAAACTCAAATGGCAATGGGCAGGCCATGTTGTAAGAATGTCAGACAATCACTGGACATAATGACTCACAACGTGGATCCCCCAAGATCATATGTGAAATTGATGCCTTAGACAGGTTCAGAAGATATTAGCACCACAATGCCCACGATAGATATCTGGCGAATCTTGGGGGAAGGTTGTGTCCCAGGACGGACATTAAAAGGCTGATGATGATGATGAGGATGATGATGACTAATCTATAACTAGTTCATGTAACAAACAATGATGATGCAAATAAAAAGGCTAGTCGGGATGTAATCTTTATGCAAGACTTTTCATAGCAGGCTCTTCTCACCCACACGGTTGGGTCATAAATAGATTAATTAAAACCTTTTGAGATGATGTGTTGGGGGAGGGGGGGGGTGAAGAAGGTTGCTATCATAGCAGATATCATCATCATCATCATACCTTTTGTCTGCTGGCAAAAACTAGGGCTAAAATTAAATGTATTAGTATTCCTGGTATGTTGATTATGTGGAAATTATTATGAAACTCATCATTAACCTTGGAAATAATGAATCACTAGCAAGGCTACCCAGTATTGCCCAGATTTTCAGAAAGATTATTAATCAGTGGTAGGTCATTTTTATCTTTAAAGATTCATAACTATAAGCATCCATAAGTAATATTTTCATACATTTGATTTATAATAATAACAAGTCTGGTTAGTCACTCAATAGAAACAGTCACATCTTTTGGCAGTGTGCTGTGTTGGGAATGATCAACTAAAAAAAAGGTGTGATCACAGAATAAGTTACTTCTCTCGCCTTTTGTTGGGCAGTGATCACTAAAGAGTTTGAATTAAAAAAAAAAAAACAAGCAAGAACTCTACCGGCACAAACTAAAGGAACTATTTAGCATAAACTTGCATTGTAAATTGAACCCCCCAACCTATTTCTTGGGGGGGATTAGAAAACACAGTTTTTACTAAGGAGTAAACATTTACATTTTAAGCCCTTCTAGCTCCATTGATGCAGCCTGTACATGTGATACATACATAGCAAGCCAAACCAACTTAAAAACTGAAGAAACCTATGTGGACAGTTTGGGTTGAAAGTTTCTAAAATCATCAACATTTACTTTGCTACATATTGCCTTTTTTCCATGACTTTTTCCTACAAGCGATGAAACAGAGTTAGTACCATTCTCTATGTCAGCGGTTCTCAAACTTCTCTTCCCCCACAGAACCCTTAATGAACAAAAAAAATATGTGTGGACCCCAAAAGAGTTTTTATATTGATTTAGTAAAAATAAGCCATCATAAGTTTTCAGAAAGTACATTTGTTTTGAAAAATATATCCATTCTAAAATGGCGGGAAATGAAAGAAAAGTCAATGGTATGAATAACACTGTTTCATTTTTACTCCAAAATCTCTTTGAAGGTTGGTTTAATGGCAGACAGTTGTATTCCCATATCTGCATCAACATTCAGTTTATTACACTGATTAGTTGTTATGGTTGTATATGCAGAAAATCTTATTTGAAGTAATTATTCATTTTTCGAGACTTTTTCCTACAAGCAATGAAACAGACTCTAAAGAGTTAGTATCATGCTCTATGGTCAGTGGTTTTCAAACATCTCTTCCCCACGGATCCCTGAATGATC
>VCCN01006095.1:1299472-1320663 GCA_006491835.1 Architeuthis dux | reverse complement strand
CCCCAAGATCAATGAAACAACTGAGCGAAATGACTTATTGTCTTTATAAAAGCAAGGTTATCATCCAAACTTGTCTTTATAAAAGCAAGGTTATCATCCAAACTTTTAAAAGTAATGAAAATATTTTTCACTTTTTGATTAGAGTATTTGTTTCCTTGTGGAGCATAGGGCTGCACTGCAACTTCTGTATGCTTTACATGGATGACCCTCAACCCTAAACTCTAAGACTAAGTCACTCTCATGTCATGCGACACATCAAGCAAAGAGTTAGTCTCCATTTATTGAACGATCCATGGAGACCCATTGTTTCTGTAGCAATTGTGAATTCTTACGGGGGCCGGGGTGCTAGCCTGACACCCAAGATAGGGTCTTATAGGGCTAGAACTCCAACTGACCTGCTATTTACTCATAGCTGGGGAGAGAAGTGGATTCATGCCTTTGCCAAGGGCATTAGTGCGAAGTGAATGTAAGAAGCCTCAGCTGAAACGGATTCATTATTCCACACCTCCAATTTTGTTTGGTTTGCAACTCCTCATTTATTTCCAACGAGGATTATAAAAAGATGAATAAACGGTCTGGTTAGTCACTCAATAGAAACCGTCAGGCAATCAATGTCTTTTGGCAGCATGCTGTGCTTGAGGGGATCAATTAAAAAAAAAATTGCAAAATGGGGTTGATCAATAAATAAGTCACTTCTCTCAGGTTTTGTTGAGTGATCACTAACAAAGTCTGAATTTTCAAAAAACTTGCGTGAATGCTGCCGGACACAAACTAAGGGATCAATTTAGCATAAACTTACATTACAAATTGAACCCTCAATTAAAAACCTATTGGCAGTGGGGGGTTCCCTTGCCCCGTTCTTTGTCAACATAATAAGGACTAGGAGTAAATGTTTAAATTTTCAGCCCTCTAGCGCCATTGGTACAGCCTGTACGCATGATACATACATAGATTTCTTCAGTTTTCAAGATTGGCTGGCTATGTTGGAGATACTAGTTCAATTCTTGTTTCCAGTGGTACCAGCCCACAAGGTATGTGCTATCGGGCCGCAAAGAAACAATATGATTTGGTTATATGAAACGATACGAATCAGCTGTAAGTTCATTTCCTTGGATCTTAATATTGTAATTCGTTAGATAAACCCTTTTAGAAACAAAATTGAGTTTATTAACCATTTATAAGTGACTTATAGTTGACTTATCACCTATATTCTGGTCGTGATTAACATTGTCCCTTAGGTTGGTCCACACGAATACAGTCAATACCAAACCGGTCCACTGTGCAAAAAAAAAAAGGTTGGCTATCTCTGTCTTTCCGATATGAGCCATGATCCTCACCCGTGAAATGTCTTTCCTACTTGACTTGACATTTAAAAAGAATCGTCTCTCGCCAAAAAGGAGGACAATGGAAGACAAGGAGGAAATGGAGACGGCAACGAGGAAGTGCTCAAAATGTTCAGAAACAGTTGAAGATGGAGAGACAAGGGAGACACCAATAGAAGGGAAATAAGAAAGAAAGGAAATGAGAAAGAAAGGGAATACGAAAGAAAGAAATCTAATGAGTTTGGAAAGAAAGAGAAATTCAAGAAATTCTTTGCCAAAAACCAAACACACTTAATCTGGACAGGAAACAGGTGTATCTGGAGGGGGGCATTTGAACCCCCCCCCCCCGGCACTAAATGGAGAGGGAACCCCAAAAGCTTTATAAATATTTAAATATTATAAATGCATTTCTACTGACTAATCTTACTAAACGTTGGAGGGAGCCCTTCAAGCTGTCATTGGGCAATACCAGGTGCCATAAGCAGAACGAAGCTTCGACAGACCTGATAAACCGGAAGTGGGTCTTACTAACAATTGCCCACGTGTACCTAGCCCTGTGTCACCCACAATGAGAGTATAAGCGAAGAATGATGATACATACTATTGCTGTTCATAGGATTTGATCAATTGAACCCCAATACATAAAAACAAGCTGATTAGGCAAGTAGCTTCATGCAATACACATAAGCCATATCTCCATGAAAATGCCAGAAAGTAAGTGCCCAGTTTCACATCATAGTTACATTGTAAATAATAGAACCCTCCTTGTAAAAACTTTAAAAATTATTTTTCTAAAAGCTAACAAATTTTCAGATGGTTGTAGACAGTGACGTTTCTAGTTCTTAGAAAGTGTGTGTGTGTGTGGGGGGGTTGGGGGACGACTCAAAATGCATGTGACAAGAAATCTTCATTTTTATACTTCATGTTGGTATACACAACTTATATGAATGATTTTTAAAATATAAGTATAATACTTTACTAAATTGAATAAAATACTACTAAGTCAAACAATTTTCATATAGTTGGGTGCTAATTCACTTTCGCAACCCCAAGCTGTCAGACGACAAGGGAGGTTATTCTCAAAACAAAAAACATGGCATAGTTTTTTTTTCTCGAAAATCTGAGATAATCATATATCAGCTACACCCCATACATTAAAGCGTATGAAAGTGAGGGAAGTCAACCTACGGTCCAGCCCAAATTTGGGGTGTGTGGCATGGCCCCCTCTGGTACCCCTGTAGAATCACCACTGGTTGTATAGTCTAATGGATTGAAAGCATCTAAAATTGAATTTTTAAAAGAATTTTCTTTTAAGAGAATTGCAAAGTTCACAAAAATGAAACTTAACCTTTTTGGGTTTTGTTGCTTCAGGCCAAAAGGCCATAAGTGAAGGATCATTTTATCTTAACAACCAGCCAAGGCAAATGAATCTTGTACAATAAATTGTTCTTGCCCTTCATTTTAATCTTTCCTTTGTTCTTGGGTGACATGCAGTTTCAGTCTGGGCATATAAGTAAAAATAAAGTCTAAATCCAGTTGGCCCAGATTACTGTAGTTCTTTGTCACAAAGAAACCTTTGTCCACTCATTACAAAGAAGGAAAAGAATCACATGTTACGACAATTTAGATCATAAAATAACAGATAAAAGCACAATTTTGTTTTTTTATTCAGAGTTTCAAAAGCTAAACAGAGCACATGATGAATATCTTTATTTTTACTAGCTGAAAACCCACCCATACCGATATTTAATCCAGAAATAAGAAATTATTTACTTAAATAGTTAAATTTATTTCTTGTTTTGATTGTTTGAAATTTGTTTTCTTCATGTACTGCAACTCTATTCAACTTCATTAAAAAAAAAAAAAAAAAAAAAAATTAAGGGCAGCTGCTGATACTCCAAGAGAAGAAAGGGTAAGGGATGTTTGTGTTTTACTCTACTGTTACTACTTACTGATTATCCTTTATAGTCTTCCGTATTTTAAAATTGTGAACATTATTTTTTTGCTGATCAAAGAAATCTGTTTTTTGCTTCTTGATTCATGAAACTCTTGGGAAATTTGGTTTAAAACCTTCCCTATTTAATACATATTTTATGTATCTCCGTATTTTTATGACTACTTTCTTACCTTCATCTTAAATTTTATTAGTTGCTTCTTATCACAACTTTTGCTCAGACCAATTACCCTCTGACAGTGAGCAAATAGCGCTGATTGGAAAATAAAGAATAAGCCTCAGTTGGGACTGGAACCCACATCCCCTAGCCAGAGAAAGCACTGTTTAGCCCGCTCGGCTTTACCAATTACGCCACCATTAAACCAACTCTTCTTTCTGATCATTTGATTACATTTCTGGTCATTGCAACATTTAATACATTTCTCTGTTTTTAAAATATTTTTGTTAGATGAAGTATTAGAAATGATTATTATTTAAATTTGTATGACTACTTTTTACCTTCATCTTCAATATTATTAATTGCTTTTTATCGTAACTTTTGCTCAGGCTGATTACCCTCTGGCAGTAAAGCAACCAATAAAATTTAAGATGAAGGTAAAAAAGTAGTCATAAAACTTTAAATAATGATATTTTACATATCGACAATGTCCTAATTTTGAGTGTAGTGTGTTTATTTACTTTATAGGCTCCGCTACAGCTAATAATAATCAGCTGGCAAAATGTACTATTTACAATAGCAAGAAATTAAAAGTATGGAAGCCTGTTAGTGATATAAGGCCCAATTTATGCCATCTTCAGAAACTAGCTGGAAACCTGCCCAGTAATGCGAGTTTCCAGCTAGTAGATAGAATTATATTTTTCCTTGACTTACTGAGAATCTAACTTATTTTTATTGAAATGCTACCTGGGAATTTAACCACCTCGAGGGATTGGGAGCAGGGATCAAATTTGTTCTGACAGGGCGGGTGGCAGTCGAGACAAGCCAGGATAGAAGCAGGTGAGATTTCCAGGCCAGATAAGTGGGAAAAAGTAGAAACAAGAAGTAACACTGGATGGTCAGGAGAAAGAAAAAGAAAAAGAAAGTATAGAAAAAAATGAAAAAGAAATGTGGGTGTTGGGGTGAGCAAAAGCATATAATACTAGTAAAAAATCTTTGGAACCATCTGCTCTGTATAGCGAATCCCCACCCTGACAACCCCCGTTGCATCAGGGAAGGAAAGAGTAGCATGTAGGTCAGATAGAAGGTAAATGCTCCATTTTTTCCAGGTAATCAAAGAGCCATATCTTCTCCCTTCTATTGGCATCTTTCCAGAGATGTTTCCGAATTCAGCAGAAAACTCAACATATTAGGGTTGCCAAATTAGCAATTTTCCGGCTAGATCTAGCTGATTTATTTTTCCAATTTAGCAGAAAAAAAAAATCTAGGATAGCTGATTAAATCTGCTAAGTTTAATAAAAGTGAATGTTTTATTTTTATTAATTTGTTGTAGAGTCTTAGTGTATAGGTATTTTATAAGTGGGCTTTAAATGAGTAAGGCATTTTTAGCCATAAAGTTAGCCAAGTGTGGAAAAGATTTAGCTGATTTTAGCCATTTAAAAAAAAATTAGTGTGTTTAAATGACTATATATAACATAACTATAAAGTTAGCTTGAAATGGCCGACTTTAGCCATTTTTCTATGATAGCCGAAAATCTGGCCATTCAAAAAGAATAATTAGTAAGTTTAATAAAAGTAAATGTACATTAATAATTTGTTGTGGAGTTTTAGTGTATAGTTATTTTATTTGATAAGTGAGCGTTAAATGAGGAAATATAATATTTTCAGCTATAAAGTTTCCCGGAAATGGAAAGATTTAGCCGATTTTAGCCATTTTTGAAGACAGGTATGTAAATATACAATTTTTATCAATAATTTGTTCTGGAATCTTAATGTATGGTTATTTTATAAGTGGGCTTTAAATGAGTATGACATTTTTAGCCATAAAGTTAGCCAAGTGTGGAAAAGATTTAGCTGATTTTAGCCATAATAAAAAAGAATTAGTAAGTTTAAATGAGTATATATAACATTTTTAGCTATAAAGTTAGCTGGAAATGGCCAACTTTAGCCATTTTTCAATGATAGCCAAAAATCTGGCCAATTCAAAAAAAATAATTAGTAAGTTTAATAAAAGTAAATTAACAATTTTTTATAATAATTTGTTCTGGAGTTTTAGTGTATATTTATTGTATTAAATAAATGGGCTTTAAAAGGAGTATAACATTTGAAATAGGAGTCGTCAACCTTTTTGCCTCTGCGGGGCCAGTTCACATATTAATGAGTGGATGGTGGAATAGATAAAGGCCATAAAGAGGCTAAAAATTTCAGAATTATCTATTTAAATACATCTGGTTATATTTTGCCTCAAATCAATAAATAAACGCAGAAAATCATTTGTGTTTAAGCAAAGATGCCAATTAGTAATCAAAGAACTCAATTTAGTCACAATTTATTTCAATCAAAGCATCTTTTAAAAAGACACAAAGAATCTTTAACCCATAAGAACTCAGACCCATTTCTACTTGAAGGAAAATTATGTGGGATTATGGGTAGGCAAATTGACAGTCACATGACTGCACCAGGATGTTCAGTAGATGTCACTTAGTACACTTCATGAGTTAAAATCAAGGATAAAATATAATATTATATAAGAGACTGTGCAGATCAATTAAATTGTATGTGACATTGGTGTCACAGTAGGTTCTTGTTGGTTAAAAACATAAAAAAGCAAGGTGTCCCAATATTTGTTCACGGGCCGGTCAAAATCTCTGTGGGCCAGATCTGGCACACGGGCAAAATTTAGCTGGTTTTAGCCATTTTTAAAAACTGATTTAGCTCTAAATAACAAATCATACTTGGCAACACTGCTACATATGTGGATGATAGATGAGAGAGGAGTGGGGGTGAATGAAAAGGTCATTTGGAATACAAGATTGTTCTATCCACCCAGCTTAGTTTCTTCCACTGCTTTTAGAAACTGTCAACCAGAACTGTCACCAAAAACTGAAAAATGCCTTGAGAAAAAAAAATCACCTTGCGTCTTAGCACTCGGAGATCAAGTTGTAGGGAGTTTGTCAACCCTCACAAAACCCAATACAGTAAGCTATTTAAACCTCAAGTATTTTTTATTTTTTAGAAAAATACCTAGTTAATTACAGGTTGTGTTTTACCACTTGTAGCACCTTATCAACCGGGAAATACAGTAATTAGAAACCGTCAACCAAAACTGTCAGAATAGGTTTCTTCAGTTTTCAAGTTAGTCTGTCTGGTTGGCTGTCTGGCTATGTATGTATCGTGTGTACAGGCCACACCAATGGAGCTAGAGAGCTGAACATTTTAAACATTTATTCCTTGTGTCTAGAAAAAAGGTTTTTAGTGGGGTTTCTTTAGTGGGGGGTTCAATTTGCAAGGCTAGTTTTTGTATGTATGTCTGTGTCTGTATCGTGTGTACAGGACGCATCAATTTGCAATGCAAGTTTTTGCTAAATTGATTTCTTAGTTTGTGTCGGGCAGCATTCATGCAGGTTTTTTGAAAATTCAGACTTTTTTAATGATCAATGCACAACAAAAGGTGAGAGAATTAACTTATTCATTGTACACCCCATTTTTATAAAAAATTGTTTTAGTTGATCACCCCCAACACAGCATGCTGCCAAAAGACACTGGTTATGCGACGGTTTCTATTGGGTGACTAACCAGACCTGTTTTTAATAGCATTATTACATGAAGAGGTGAATATAAAAACACATTACTCGGTACTTTGAGTGGTTCAATAACTAAACTCATTTTGTCCAAAATCCAGTCCAAGTCTGGGGGAGACTTGGTTTTTCTAACGTAACAAGAACAATCCTCACCAAATTTAAGGGAGTAAACTATTCACTATTTGTCTGTGCCGTTACGTTAAACCATACCGATATGTAAAATTAACATTCCCCTACCGTGATTTAAATTCACAACCAACTGATTGGTAAGTGTCTCTCTTACCGACTGAGCTAAATTGACAAGTCTTACATATCTACAAAAATTTATTTTAGAAATATGCAAGGGTTTATTTCATTCTATTCTAATAAATAAATACATTTATAAAATTAACATGTCCCTGTGATTTCAAATCATGACCAAGTGATTGGTATACAGCTCTCTTACAGACTGAGCCAAACTGACAAGTCTTAGAAATCTATGAATTTATTTATCATATACACACATATACACACATCTTCAGTCGGAATAGAAGTAGGAGTGGCGTGTGACCCTGTTGCAGCCAGGCTTGTTAACAGTGTTATTGAAGGTACTGTTTTATGGAATTGCCAGGGAGAAAATAAATCTCCACATATAATAAAACACAATGTGTAATTATTTATTTGTCTGTGTGTCACTTTTTATATCACCACATGATGACATAGTAAAAATAGAATTTTATGTTCTGATGACGTAGTAATTTTGTTGAACTTGATACATTAAAATGCCATGATTATTCAATGGAGAATTGAATGTTATTTGTAAATTCTTTTGAAGCAAAACATTTCTTATCTGTGAAAACCGACATAGGTAACACTTTTCAATATTCACACACACACACACACACACACACACACACACACAATGTGACGATCAGCAATTCGTCCATCTCTTTGGACTTTTCCAAAATTTCTTTTTATTTTTAGTTATCAAAATGATAGTCTTACATATCTTCAATAATAGAATTTTATGTTCTGATGATGTAGTAAAAATGAATTTAAAAAAATATGTTGTAGTAAGAGAGACGCCTATCAAACACTGGTTTGCTGGGTTTAAGCTATTTATTCGTGTGATTTCACATTTAACTGTTCATAGTAGAAACTTGAAATTGTGCATGTCTGCACACACTTCAACTAGTAGGGAAAATGTTTTTTTTTTTTTTTTATTTTAAATTTCCCCCATAATAGGTTTTCAGAAGGGGGGTTCAATTTTCAATGTAAGTTTTTGCTAAATTGGTCCCTTAGTTTGTGTCCAGCAACGTTTATGCTTGTTTTTTTGAAAATTTGGACTTTTTAGTTCCCAACAAAAGGCAATAGAAGTAACTAATCACCCCCCCCAACACAGCATATATGGGTGGCAGTGATTCATAATTTCCTTTGGAATGCTAGTCTTTACTTAATTCTACTCTTAGAATCTGAAGGTAGAATTAAGTAAAGACTGGCAACGGAATATTAAACTAATCTAAGTCAGAAATATACAACATAAACATAAAATGCTGCGCAACAATATTTGTGATATTTTAGAAGTACAATGAAATTGGAAGATTAATTTTATAAGCTGTCATTCTTTTGACTGTAAGTGTAGACTAGTTATATAATAAAAATCATGCATATCTTCCCTCAAAATAGGAAAGTGGGGCATAAGCTCTCCTGCACAAGTCACCCTTAAGAGAAGGGGACATTCCTAGTAAAATACTTTATAAAAGATAGGCATGGTTTCTGGAAAATATGATTTCCAAGGTTTGTATTTAAAGTTTTCAGTAA
This sequence comes from Architeuthis dux, assembly GCA_006491835.1. NCBI lineage: Eukaryota > Metazoa > Mollusca > Cephalopoda > Oegopsida > Architeuthidae > Architeuthis > Architeuthis dux. The sequence continues at coordinate 1,311,849 of VCCN01006095.1, read as the reverse complement.
TATTTAGCAAATTTACTAATATTTTATAATTGTATTAGGTCATCCAGAAAGTAATGGCATTTTTTTCTTACAAACAAATGAAAATATCCCTGACCCTACCACCACATTTACAAAACAATAGCTCCCAAACAAAGAGAGCGAGAGGAAGAATAAATCTTTAAACAAATCCCATAATAGACCTCACACAAACATTTAACTTGACAGAAGTTGAAGAAAATAATGTTTAGATTGCTCTGTCGTCTTGGATGACATGCTATTTATTTTTATTAGATGACGTATTGTAATCATTATTTTCAGGAATTATTTTGTCTAGTGTCATAAACAGTAATATATATAAATATATATATTATTATTCCCTGAAACAGGTGCATGGAAGGCAGCTGATGATCCCTATAATAAGTGTGATCTACATTAGCTAATTATAATATAACATCTATAGGAATAGTAGTTAATTCGAAATGTAACAAAACAAAAATCATATTTTTTTTCTCTACGTACATACATATGGACAGTGCATTGGTGAGGGGGGATCGGTGGTGGTTTTTTTCGGAATGGGGAAGGCAGAGCAGGAGTTTGTCATACACTATGGGGTGTTTTTTAGAAATGTGTAAACAGTTACGAGAAAACAATAGATAGATAGATAGATAGATAGATCTATCTCATCAGCCATTATAAGTCCACTGCTGGACGAAGGCCTTTCCCATCTCCTTCCATGACAACCTATCTTGTGCTAATCTCTGCCAAGTCTTTCCGGCAAACTTTTCTATCGCGTCCCTCCATCTTGTGTCTGGTCGTTTCCTACTTCTTTTACTATCCATATATATATATTATATATATATTTGCAATATATATATATTGTAGTTTCAGTCTACTATGTATCCGCTAATCACAGGCATTTTAATCATTACTATTATTTACCTTCAAGTTTAGGTTTCAGTTGCTTTTTATCGCAACTTTACTCCGGCTGGTTTTAAGATGAAGGTAACTAGTAATATAACAATTAATAATAATGAGATGCTATTTACATTTTTAAAATATTGAAAACAGGTCTGGTTAGTCACTCAATAGAAACCGTCACATGACCAACATTTTGGGGTGATCAATTAAACAATTGCAAAAAGGGGTTGTTAAGTAAATATTCTCTTGCCTGATTGTGTTATTCCACTTAGGCCCATATTGATTTGAAGAAATTGAGAAGACACACCTGTTGTTGACGCGGTCATTGTAAATGTATGAATAAATTGGATCTGTGTGAGTACGTCTTTTGTTACATTTTAAATCTGTTAATATCTGTTATAATAACATTACAGGAATGATCAATGCATTTTATTTGGCAGTGATCACTAAAAAAAAAATCTGAATTTTCAGAAAACAAGCGTGAATGCAGCCGGACACAAAGAAAGGGACCAATGTAGCATAAACTAACATTGCAAATTGAACCCCCCACTAGAAACATCTTTATGGAGGAATTTTCAAAAAAAAAAAAAAAAAAAAAAAAAAAAAAAAAACAAAAAAAAAAAACTTTTCTAGACAGATAGGGAGTAAATGTTGAAATTTCCAGCTCTCTAGCTCTATTGGTGCAACCTGTAAGCATGATACATCTAAGATAGATAGCCAGCCAGACCCACTTAAAAACTGAAGAAACCTATGTCGACAGTTTCTAGACATGGATAACAAACTGAAAAGTGATTTATGAACCAGATTGTCTTTCCATCAACTTATAGGTCAAGAGAGACTTGTGTGTTGTGTTGTCTTCTTGCCTGTCTCCTTGTGGTCAGTGTTGGTCAAGAGGATGTACTCAGGAATAGAAAGACAAGGACAAAGGGCTGGATGAAAGGTCAAGATAATAGCCATTCAGTGCAATTTTGACTTTCTTCAATGACAAAAGGCACTTAAAGTGAAGCTTTCGAAGGATGCCGTTAAATTCAGCTTGCACAAAAAGTTGTTATTGGAATCACAAGAATCTTAACTCTTAAATTCGTGGACTGCTTATACTGACAGCAGAACTCTTCAACGAATAGAATTAAAAACGATGGAACTCTCCAACGAATAGAATTAAAAACGATGGAACTCTCCAACAAATAGAATTAAAAACGATGGAACTATTCAACGAATAGAATTTAAAAAAATTCACTTAATGGTCAAAGGGGGATAATTTGAACAGACAGACAGAACAGTATTAAATTTCAGATGGTAGTGTTTTATTTAGTCCTGGCTGTTCTTTCCATCTGTATGTCCTCTACATTGTAGCTATCTGTCCACAACACACAATATCTCAATCTGTCCACACAGAATCTCCAAAAGTCATCAATGAATTTCAATGAAGTTTTGTAGAAGAGAGGGCAATAGACTACAGAAGAAGTGAATAAATTTTGGAGCAGATCCATCAACAATTACCTCCCCTATGTCATAGCTAGTACAGTAGTCCACACAGATGTTTCATTACATTTGATTGTAAATAATGAATGGCTTGGCTTCGCGAACAAAGATTTTGGGGATGGCCCTCCACAGCATTTAGACCATAGATGGCGGGACCAATGTGTGCAGTTTTAAGGTGATGTGCGACTTGCCCAAGGTCGACCCCACCCTTTAAACCAAGGGTTTGCATCCTAATAAACAGCTCAAAATGACTTTCACCAAGGCATATGGTTGGTTACTTAGCATGAAAATTCCTTTCCTAACGATATACAATATGCCTATATTTAATGAAATTCTTTTTCTGACTCCGGCACCACAGCGAAAATCAGCCATTATGAAAAATGGCACTAGATATTTCTTTCGCAACTGATCTGGAATGTCTAACCAAGACTGAAGGTCTCTCTACCATGTCCAATTGGTTTCATTAGTTAACTCGAGAATCCCTACGGAGCCCTCTTACAGCACCGAGTCCTGGTTAATTAAGAAAAAATTAATTAAGAAATTAAATTAAAGAAAATTAATTAAGAAAAAAAATATACGGTGGGTGGGGCATGGAACCCCAACATTTTTGCCTATATTATCATCCACTCTCAGAAAACTGAATAAAAACAGAATACCATCAAACGACTTAATATGACTAAAATATTAAATTTCTTCAATTTGCAATCAATTAACGTATAATTACATGGGGTTTTTGTAATAGAACTGGGGAGGGGAAAAAACACTGACACAGTTTCGATGCAATGAGTCCAACGGCACGTCAATGTGGCAGCACCAGAATGATACCTTCAAGGGACACTTCCTAGATTATCACCGGTAAGCTATCACGAAATCCGAGCGGCTACAATGTCATTCACAGTATAAGCCCCAAACACGATTCAAGCGCAGCTTCAAGTGGCGAGTCAAGAGTGAACTACCAAGCCCTTGCTGCCCATGCCTATTATAGCCAGCAACTCGCCACATCCGTGCTGGCGCTCAACATACAGGTCACCCACGTTCCACTTCGTCTATATATGTTGGTGACCCATTTAACTTGGCTTTCGCTACCCGTACCTCAAGCCGGTCATTTCCTCGGGAGAGTCCATTTCTACTTTGTCGCCAGTTTTACACATAACATTTTTGATTTTGTAATGCAAACAACATCTTCGTTCACCAGTGAACTTGTTTTGGCACTCATAATTCACTTGATTATCCACGGTTCAGTTATAACACAGTGGTCTTTCTGGGACCCCAACACCCATGTTATAAAGGAGGACTACTGCACTCACTGAAGCATTGAGTAACTCTGGCAATGCTGGTCTCTAAGAATGGAATGAAATGGCATTACAACTACGCATCAATGCCCAAACTGCTGGACCATATTAACATCCAATTGTTATTGCTTGTTGACACATTCAATGACGAGGACAGGAAATAAAACACTTCTTATTGTTTATAAGTCGAGCGTTATGGCAAACCAACCTTAATGTTTGCCTTGGAGGAGAAGGTCGATGACAAGACTCCGATCTGGGAAAGAGATATCAGTTATAAAAACGAAATACGCTTTCCAAGCCATTACAAAAACAGGTCTTGTTAGTCACTCAATAGAAACTGTCACATGACCAACATCTTTTGGCAGCATGCCGTGTTGGGGGTGATCAATTAAAAAAATTGGAAATAAATGGGTGATCAATGAATAAGTTACTTCTCTTGCCTTTTGTTGGATCACTAAAAAAATTTAAAAAAAAAAAAAAAAAAAAAGAAGAAAACAAGCATGACTGCTGCTGGACCCAAATTAAGGGACCAACTAAAATTTATTTTGTGGGAGAATTTTCAAAAAGCTTAAAAACCTTTTTTCTAGACATAAGTAAATGTTGAAATTTTCAGCCCTCTAGCTCCATTGGTGCAGCCTGTACACATGATAGATACATAGCCAGTGAGCCAGACCAATTTGAAAACTGAAGAAACCTATGCTGACAGTTTTGGTTGACAGTTTCTAATTACTGTATTTCCCGGCTGATAAGGTGCTACAAGTGGTAAGAAGCACCTTATAATTAGCTAGGTATTTTTTGAAAAAAAAAAAAAAAAAAATAATTTGAGGATTAAATACCTTATGGCACTGGGGTTCATGAGGGTTGGCAAACTCTTCCCTTCAATTTAACCTCTGAGTGCTAAGATGCAGGGAGATTTTTGAGGGAAGCCGGGAAATATGATTACTCAAAAAACATGGAATACCTTCTTTTTTAATATAAAGTTTGATGCTATATAAATATTATGCAAGAGTTGGGGTTTCATAAAAAATCCAATTATTTATACTGTCCCCAGCAATATTAGATGACCTTGCTTAGAAATGCAAGCTGCAATTATGACAATCCGAGGAGTGACCAAAGGTCAGAGAAAGAAAAGAGATTACTTGCTAATTAGCATCATTTGCCCATTGTCCATAAAAAGACAGTCATTAAGAAGAGATAACAAGAGAGGATATTCCTGAACTGAAATAATTTAAATGCTTTCGATCATTGTCACCTTCAGAGATGCCAAACATGCTGCGTTATTTATAGTGAAAACTGTCTTTAAATATGGATAAAATCTGCAACATTTTATATATATTTTAAATGTTATACACACACACACACCAGATATATATACATGTGTACCTTAAATAGTGGTTAATTGGTTCCAAAGTTTTTGATGTACTGATCAAAACCACACTGTTTAAGTCTTATAATTTAATGTGGTTTCTTTTCAGCTTTACTTTACATTAATTTGTACAGCAATACCTTAACCGTACTACATCAAAACCTGCACTAATCAAAACCGCACTGTTCAAGTCTTATTATAATTTAATGTGGTTTTTCTTCAGCTTATATTTAGTTACATTAATTTGTACAGCAATACCTTATCTGCACTAATCAAAACAGCACTGTCCAAGTCTTATAATTTAATGTGGTTTTTCTTCAGCTTTCAACAAAATTGTCTTTTTTAAGACAAAGATAGGTATCTGAACATTCATTACAGATGAGAAAAAGAACATACATTTTTTCTGCATATTAGTTACATTAATTTGTACAGCAATACCATAACCGTACTATTCAATGTACTTATTTTAAACCAATTTATCCAATAAAATGACTATACACTAAGACTCCAGAACAAATTATTAAAAAAAATTGAACATTTATTTTTATTCAAATTACCTGATTTAACCCTTTATAGTGCACCCCCAAAAATATTGTAATAACAAAACAACATTTTTGTATGTTAAACTAGACCTAATTACAAGATATTTTCAGTTGCAGGTTTTCTGAAATCTTTTTGTATTTGGGGGCAAAACCCCCTCTGATGAAGTGATCTTATATGGTGCCTCATCCAAAAAGTGACCAAAAATGGAAAATATTCAAAAATTAAAAATTTAAGTAGAAAGTTAAATACAAACATAGAATTAAAGAATAACATTCAATATAATGAATAGATACAAAAAAAAGACATTTACAAAAAAATAACACCTCCGGGTTGATTTGAAAATTGTATTGTGCGGGCCAAAAACAGGCTAATTTAATGGGGTGTGGTTTGCCACAAAACAGTTTCTGTCTTTGTGCTTTACAAAGCTTGCAGACCACATTGGTGCGGATTATGTTCTCTTTGTGGCTACAATATTTGTGGCCGACGGGTCCTCAGGTGATCATATAGTCACTTGCCACATAAAGGGTTAATCCAATTTTAAAATTATTTTATTTTATTAGATGAAGTATTGTAAATCATTAATTTCTGATAGATTAATGATTTACCAAATTTAATCAGTTATTGTAGATTTTTATTGGCTAAATTGGAAAACAATCAGCCAGATCTAGCTGAAAAATGGCTAATTTGGCAACCCTGCTGTTACCTAAAGCAGTTCAGCTGTAAGGACTCGACTGGAGATTTCAATGATAAAACCAGATTAGTTGTCATTTGGGATTTGCTTCAGTTTAGTATTCTTTTCAAAATATTGCATTCCAAAACCTGAATTACCTCCCCTATATTTTTTTGCCTAATCAATTATATTGAATTTTGGACACTATATTTCATTTTATTTCTAATGCAGTGATTATTTATTTTTGTTTCAGACTTTTTAATAGACATATAATTCAACATTTGTGACCAATAAGACTTGATTTGTAAAACAAAAATAAATAATTTTAAAAAATCGGTTTTACCTCCTTGGGATTTGTAAAGTTTTGCATCAGAAATATGAAAAATAGCATCCAAAATTCAATATAGACAAAAAAAATATACGGGAGGTAATTCAAGGTTTGGAATGTGATATTTTGAAAAGGATACTAAACTGAACCAAAGGCATCAATTGTTTGTCTTTAATCCTCCTTTGGGGAACTGATATTTGTGTAAAGAATTGTTTGAATGAACTTTTGTACAGCATCACCCCCACTGTCTGGATCAAGTTTCATATCAATCGAATATGATACGCCTGAGAAAATTGATATATAACATATTAGGGACCGACTGACAGACCAACGACCACCGGAAAAGTGTCTTATAGAGATGCATGGAAAAAAAAAAAAAGAAAAAAGATGTGAGCCATTACAAGACTGGTTGCAAATATGGTGTTTTGTAAAGACTAATGATAAATGAATATAAATAAATATAAAATAAATTGAATCATCTGACACCCCTGAATTCATCCGGACACAAGATGTTTTCTTACAGTAATTACAAACACTTCCTTAAGGTGATTTGAAAATGTGGAAGGTAGCAGTGATGGAAATGGGTTTGGGGAACTAGGTATACAGTAAGCCAGGGTTTGGGGAACTAAATATACATTGCACCTGGGTTTGTGGGAACTAGGTATACAGTAAGCCTGGGTTTGGGGAACTAGGTATATGGTAAGGCAGTATCAAGGATTTATGAACAGGGATCACAGAGGGGTCCATCAGGGATGACCGAAGTGAACCCATACAGGTAGGGGTTTCCTGGGACACTCTAAACACCCATGGTTAATCTTTTTAAATATGGCCAATCTCTGGGCCGTTTTGAGACCTACAAATAAACTGGAAATTCAGAAGTAGGTAAACACTGTACCCCAAATACCCCCCGCCCCCCACACACACTACTTTACTGGAAGGTAGCAAGTCTGAATTCTGATAAAAGATCAAGCCAAAATTATCCCAGAAGAAACCAGAGACCTTCATATGGATCCAATTAATCGTTGCTTACGCCCATTAATAGGCCCGGGTTTTGCACTTTCTCCTTTATTTACCTTGCTGACATCTTAATTCAAACTGAAGAGGCAGAAAAGACATTATCTACATGGCTTCATACTTACTGCTATATTACTTATATAGACTTATCATGTGTCACTTTGTAACAGACAACTTAGGTTAGAAAAATAACCGCTTAGAAGAGATGACCATCTCAGCTACACTTGCTTAAGGCAGACAGAAACAAGAAAGAACAAGTCTGGCTGCCGCAGGGTCAAACTCCACTCCAACTTCTATTCCGACTGAAGATGATTACTGCAACTTTTGTATAAATAAAAAAATTATAAAAATATATTTTTTAGTATAAATGTATGTATTTATTAGAATGAAATAAGCCCTTGTGCCCTTGTGTAACATAAATTTTTGTACATATGTGTGACTGGTCAATTTAGCCCTGTCGCTAAGAGACCCACCTACCAATCAGTTGGTCGTGATTTCAAATCATGGTAGGAGAATGTTAATTTTTACTCCCCTAAATTTGAAGATTGTTCTTGTTGTTATGGTAGAAAAAACCTAGTCAACTCCAGACTTGGACAAAAAGAACTAGAAAGCACATACCTCTGCCCACACCAATGTCACTGGAAACTGAATGGAAATAAGTTCACAAAGCTACGATGCAGGGGAGGTAACTGTAAAAATATTCCTAGATACACCCAAAAATGGAATAAATTCTTCCTTAGCTCATTGCCCACCCTTCCACAAAATTTCATTGAAATTCATTGGGAACCTTTGGAGATATTGTGTGGACAAGCAGACAGACACGTGAATACATATACAGCTTCGAACCTCATTGGCAGAGATAAAGAAATGCTAAATATACAAATCAGGAAGTATCGCAGTTGAGGAGTCGAATGCAAACCTCATAAGAAGAAGCAGAAAGAGTCAAGACCTTGGAACACATCTCGATGGATTTACTTGTCAACTGAGAAATTTCTGATCCAAGACCCTTGTCAGCATGTTGCATATGGTATTTGTTTCTTGTAAAAAAATCCAAACAAATAATTCTTAAAGACCGACTCTCGTAATTCAGGCAGAAATGAAGAGAAAACCCTAGGAGTAGGGATAGGGTGAGGCTAGTCTGACAGGAAGACAAATAAATATAAAATTAAAAAAAAAAAACAAAAAAAAACAAAAACTTAGATACATATGTTGCAAAGTGTCGGCAGCAGGACTTATCAGAAATGTGAAATATGTGTGTATTTTGCGTGTATGTATACATGCGGAATGTACATGTGTCTATACATGCCACTAACACGGCTATTTTTTAGCTATTCTTAAAAAGACTAATTTAGCCATTTAAAATGGTCATAAAATGGCTACCAATGTTTTTAATGCTTTTTGGCATTTTTTTTTTTTTTCAGTTGGCACACCCAACACTTTTGACCTGGCTCCACCGCTGGTCAAGGCGCTCCACCAGCCAGCTCATCTTGGGCCATCCTCTCTTTCTTTGACCTCTTGGCATCAATTTGATTACTTGATTTGTATTGGATTCCAATACGTTTTTTTATACAACAAATGAAGTCTCTTGCTAGTGTTGGGCTGGGGGAATAAGTAGCAAAAGAATAAATTAATAACTAGCATTCCAAGCGAAATTATGAATCACCACCACCTATATATGCTTCTTTTTACCTTATTAAACAGTGTCGTGGGCAGTAATCACTAAATAGTTCAGATTTTTAAAAGTGAGAATGCTGCTGGACACAAACTAAGGGATCAATTTGGCATAAACTTACATTGTAAATTGAACCCCCACTGGGGGGAATTCTCAAAATACAAAAAAAACCAAAAAAACAAAAAAAAACATTTTCTCTACTGAGGGAAGTGTGTGTACAAAATTTCAAGTTTTTACTATGAACGATTAGGGTTGGGAAAAGTCTCGATACATAGATACATATAAATGTCAGAACACATGAATAACCTAAACCCAGCAACAGTGTTTAAACCAGTGTTGTGGGTAGCAGTGATTAACAAGGCATAACCCAATTTGATTACCACATGTTTCTTATCACAACAAACCGACATCCTCAAATGCTTGGAAAGGAGTTGATTCTTGACACGGACAGTAACAGAATTGCAGTTAAATTTGAAGGAGGAAAAAAGTATGTATGTGTGTTTCATCGTTCTGCACTTACCCTCATCGAGGGTGTCGCAGAGTTAGGTATACACAAGCATTTGTTACTAAGACCCACTTCCGGCTTGCCAGAACTGTGGAATTTACCAAATGATCACCCATCTAGATACTGATCAGGCTAAACGTTGCTTAACTTTGGTGATCTTACAAGAACCAGTATATCCAACGTGATTTGGCTGTAACCCCTTAGCCTCAGTTCCTCAATCCTAGTACTTGTGCTGAGTGCTTAGCGGATATATTGAGTACCATTTTTAAAGTCTTTGGTAGGACTTGGTGGTGGATTGAACTATGGCCTGCCAAACCTGAGTCGAGCACTCTACCACTGAGCCACAGTGATCGGTACATATGTGATACACCTGGTCTTGTACGGTCACCAAAGTTAAGCAACATCAAGGATGTCGCAGGGTTAGGTACACACGGGCAATTGTTAGTAAGACCCACTTCTGGCTTGTCGAAGCTTCATTCTGGTTACATTGTATTCTCCAATAGTCACCCATCCAGGTTCTGACTTGGCTCGACATTGCTTAACTTTGGTGATCTTAAATGATTTGGCTGTTGGTCTTGGGGAGAGATTCCTCAAAGTCTAGACCTTGTGCTTAGCAGAGAGGCATTGAGCACCATTTTAAAAGTCTTTGGTATGACTTGGCAGTGGATTGAACCATGGCCTACCGAACTAGAGGCGAGCACTCTACCAGTGGGCCATGATGATCCGGCGAGGAAATTAGTTGCAAAAGAAAAACAAACAAGGTTTAACCCAATTTGATTTCCACATGTTTCTTATCACAACAAACTGACATCCGCAAATGCTTGGATAGAAGTTTATTCGTGACACTGAGAGTAACAGAATTGCAGTTAACATTTTAGAAGGAAAAAAAAGTACAAGATATAAGAAGATTGTTCCATAGATTCAAACGCAGTTGCTTCCGTGTCGTGTGACACATGAGGCAGTCAGGGTGCTCCAATGTGTACGATTTCCAGCCAGTCCGGTCATGTCTTTCGACCTACTGTTAACCAGTCGGAGGTTACTCTCCACTATCTGTCGCCACATTATCTTGGACCGTCCTCTTTCTTTGGCCTATTGGTATCCATTTGAATCGCTCAATTTGCAGGTTTTATGGGGAGTCACATGACATGCCCCAACCAGCAGAGGCGTCATCTGCAAATTGTGATCTTTCGCTAACCTCTTCATTTGATGCCCATGTTTTTACGTAGGTATCTAGTGTTAAAGGCATCCAATTACTAATCCTGGGTGGTCTTAAGCTTCAACTGGAAAATGATTATCTTAAATCGACATTTTTGTATAGGGGACTTTAAAAATATAAGAACCATAAGTTCAACAATGTGTCCACCATCTTTACGTCCAATTTCAAAGGGATTCTAAACAGGGTAGTAGTAATAATACTACTAGTTTTGGTAGGAGGAAGAGAAGTAAAATGAGGATGGTTCAACTGAAGGTCTGGACGAAGTTTCATATCAATACAATATGATATGGCGGAGAAAATTGATATTTAGCATTACTTGTTGTACTAGTAGCAGCAGGAGAAGGTAGAAGAAGATGATGGTACACCTGAAGGTCTAGACCAAGTTTCATATCAATCCAACATGATATGGCTGAGAAAATTGATATTTAATATATTTGGGACTGGCAGACAGACAGACTGAAAAGTGTCTTATAGAGAAGCGTTGATGCATTTAAAAATTTTTTTTAAAAACCTAAAGGCATACAACAATATTTGCATCGAAGATAACAAAGTTCATTGTTTACTGAAGCAAACATTAATGAAATAATTCTGATATGAAATTTGCATTTCAGAAATAAGCCCTTCTTATGAAAATTTAAATGTTTGTGAAATATGTCACTTTTTCATCAAGCATTTGACATCTGTATCTGGCGTGATAGCTCAGGGGTTCAGGTACTAAACTGGAGGTTATCAACTGGGTATTTCAGTTGTAATATATTCAGCAACGTGGCTTGAACAAACTGTCATGAATCACATGGCCAACTTAGTACACAATGTGCTGATGTGGTCATGGAATGCATATATAAAGTGACCAATCAGCATTCACATCAGAGGAATAGCTGAGGAGGGGGGCTATTTGAAAATGCTCCCGGGCCCCCAACAGCTTTATAAATAGTAGTTCACCCACAGCATTTCTACTGACCTTATACAATAACAAGGATATATTTGTACATAGATGAATTGCATAAATAATAATTCAGCCTTTGGGGTTGTTTTTTCACCAATTAAGTTGATAGTGCATGTCTATTTATTGCAAATTTTCCTTTTCCATCAAATCTCACTAAATGTTGGAGGGGCCCCCTCAAGGAGCCAAGCCCACCAGACCCCCAAATCTCTACCTATGCCACTGGTGACCAGTAAGCATTCCGAGAGAAAGGGCAGCATTCACACGACATTCATTTGTCTACCTTTTGAGCACATGGCGGTGGGGCACTATAACCATATTGTTAGAAGTGGTAAGAAGACTTGAAAGGAAACCTTTCTCTCTCCAACATTCAATAAAATGAAAGATCGCTTAATTTTAAGAAAAATCCATTTGTATGTGACAATTTATCGCCTCTCCTCCTTTGGGGG
>VCCN01006095.1:1121250-1139057 GCA_006491835.1 Architeuthis dux | reverse complement strand
ACACTCACCCACCATCTGTTTTGGTTATGTTCAGTTGTTCTGTGATGAAACGTGTTACGTTCAATCAAGAGGCTTTACATGTCAGTAAGCCACCCATAAAACATTTTGGTAAGGAAGGTGAAAGTACTGAGACCTTAATTTTATGTTTATTCTTTTTTTCCAAATTTTGCAAATCAAAATTGGGGTGCGTCCTCAATGCTGGAAAATATGGTCTTTAAAATATTGTTACAAATATTATGAATAAATTTCTGAATATGTAATTTCTCTTTGCCTTTTTAGAGATTATATTATTAGTATTTTTCTGCAGTTTTTTTTTATATAAGTGCATGAATTAAAACCTGATGTTATTCTATAGTTTTATATATAAAACTGATTTTAATTGCATTAACTCTTGCTTGTCTATTGTGTTGCTTATACGTTTTAGTTAATTTGATTTTTATTAAATGAACTAATAAGTAGTGCCCTTACGCTGGCTTTGGCTTCAGCCATCCCTGTTTAGGCCCCACATATCACATTACTACCTACTCGGCCCGTTTGAAATATGTGAAATAGACTTAGAGGTGACAATCACCTGTTCACTGTTGTTTTTAGACCAACACAACATATTCCTAAGGAAGGCCAAAGAATGTATTGCCAAAATATGTTAAAACAACAAAGTTGAAGAAAATAGTCCCAAAAATATATGAAACAATGAAAATTCTTCAGAAAATAAGTCTGTGTATATAATTTAAATTTCAATCAAGATTTTTGGTCCATGAAAACTCAGTTTTTTTAAACTACTGCAAGAACTCACAAGGTGAGGCACTGGACATGGGAGGGAAAGCACATGTCCCTCTCAAATCAAGGTTTAACATTCCAAATAGAACAGATACCCAAGGAAGGCTTAAGAGTACAGTGTCTGAAAACAAAAGCACCAAAGATGACGATATTGGTCCGAATGCGACGATGATTACATTAAAAAAAAGAAGATTACGATAAAAATTGCCAGTTGGGTTTATTAATCACTGTTACCCACAACACTGGTTTATTGCTGGGTTTGGGTTATTCATGTGTTCACACATTTATATCTATCTATGTATCCTGACTTTGCCCAGCCCTAACCGTTCATGGTAGAAACTTGAAATTTTGTGCACACACTCCCCTCAATGAGTAGGGAAAATTTGTTTTTGTTGAAAATTCCCCCCTAAATACATTGCATATTGAACCCCCCTCTAAAAACCTATTTAGGGGGGAATTTTCAAAGAAAAATCATTTTCCCTACTCATTGAGGGGAGTGTGTGCACGAAATTTCAAGTTTCTACTATGAACGGTTAGGGCTGGGCAAAGTCTGAATACATAGATAGACAGATATGATAATTATAAAGACTTTTAATTAGTTGGGAACTTATATTTGCTCGGCGCCGGTGTGGACGACTGTTAAACGAGCGGCCTAAATCGTAAATGTAAATAAAGAAACAAGCTCTCTGTGGGGATTGAACCCATGTCTACCTTGGTAGCAACCTTATATGCAGGTTCTGCTCTGCCCACTGAGCTAACGATGCTTTCATGTGTGGCAGGTGTTTTTTACCATACACTTTGCCGGCCCATCTACTCACACCTTCGTATTTAGGCAACGAATATAATGTGGTCCCCTATGTTGACAGTATGAAATCAAATAATGGATAATTTTATTTAAATGTGCGAACATATGAATAACCTAAACCCAGCAATAAACCAGTGTTGTGGGTAGCAGTGATTAATACTACAATATTAATCTACAGATGCTGCTTATCCTAATTTCTTTATTTCCATCTTTGAAAAAGCAGCAATTGTTGGCTTCTTCTTGCTGTGTGGCTTTGTTTCTCTCTTCTTGGCTTTAGATTTCAATTTGCTATTTAGGAAACAGCTTGCTGGTTGTTGTTAAGATTTCTTTTTTTTATAGCTTTCTGGTCAAGATTTGTTTTTTTTCAAAGTTGCAGTAAAAAAAAATTCAATTTTAGGTGCCTTCAATCCATTAGACTCTACAACCATCCGGAAATTTGTTAGTTTTTAGAATGATTTATTTCTTACGGTTTTACAAGGAAGGTTCTATTTACAATGTAACTATAATGATAAAGTGGAAACATACTTTCTGCCATTTTCATGGAGATATGGTTTACATGTATTATCGTCTTTCTTCTGGTTATGAATTATCACCTCTTGGTTTGAAAAATGGAGCAAAAATAAAAATAGAAAAATTCTAAAAATTTTTATTCTTTTAATAATTCAAAATTTTTAGGGTCGGGGTTGGGGTTGATAGTATTAAAGAAAGTTACTAGAAGAAGAAAAGATGATTCATGTAAGCTGTACCTTTGTAAAAATGTCTGAAAGTAAGTTTCCACTTTATCATTATAGTTACATTGTAAATAGAACACCCCCTAATTTTTCTAAAAACTAACAAATTTCCAGATGGTTCTAAAGTTTAATTGATTGAAACCATCTAAAATTGAAAGAAAAAAAATTTCTAGTAGAACTGCAAAGTTAAAAAAACAAATCTTTTACTTATAAAACCTTTTAAAATATTCTGTTTTGCTAAATTTTGTTGAGACATATACCAATGAGCCAAAACATTAGAACAGTAACCTGTAGCAAGAATGACAGCTACTGTCTTGTAATAATTGTGCATGTCAGGGTCAGAGGTATATAAGCAGGTAAGCTGGCTTTGAGTACATCATTTTGATGTGTTGAATGTTCCAGTTATGGTCAAGAAGAAAGATTTGAGTGACTTTGATAAAGGCCAAATTGTTATGGCCAGAAGATGGAAGGGCTACTTTAGGATAAGCTTTAATCAAGGGGAAGCAAGGAATGCATCACAACACATAGTACATCAATCCTTGTTGTGTATGGGGATGCATTTAAGGCTAATCAGAATACCTATGTTAACAAATGTCCATCACCGAAAGCGTCTTCAATAGGCACAATTGAGCGTTGGAACAGGACCTTTTATCAATGGAAGAAGGTTGTCTGGTCAGATGAGTCTCACTTTCTCCTGAATAAGGTGGACTGCAAGGTGTATGTCCTGGGGGAAGCGATGGCACCAGGATTCACTATGGGAAAACAAGCCTGCGGTGGTTCGGGCAATGTTCTGCTGAGAAACACTGGGTCCTATCATTTATGTGGAAGGTACATTGTTGTGTACCACCTACCTGAACATCATTGAAAACCAGGTACACCCCTTCATGGCAACAGTCTTCTACGATTCAATAGCATCTTTCAGCAGGACAATGCACACTGCACAAGTTGTATGGGAATTGTTTTAGGAACATGAAGAAGACTTCACTGTATTGCCCTGGCCACTTCCCAGATCTCGATCCCATTAAGCACTTATGGGATGTGTTGGAACAACAAGTTTGCTCTGCAGAACCTCCACCACATAACTTGCTGCAGTTAAAGGACCTGCTGTTAACATCCTGGCACTAGATCACAAATGAAACCTTTAGAGGTCTTGTAGAGTCTATGCCCGATCAGGTAAGAGCTGTTTTGCGGGCGCATGGAGGACCGCCACCATATTAAATCATGATGTTTTGGCTCATCAGTATATTTGATGAGCTGTTGTCTCAAATGAATCATATTTTCATTTCAGTTTGTCTCTAATATTCTTAAAAGTTAATTATAATAATCAGTTACATTCTGGTATATTTTAAATTTAAAATAATATATATTTTATATTTATATTAATAAACTAAATTTAATTTACTAAAATATCTCAAATTTATTTAGATATGTTTGTTAACCATAAACTCTAAAATTTTATGTTCAAATTGGATCATTAATAATTATTAGAATTTTTATCAATATAAATGTGAAAATAAAAAAGGTCTTTTTTTAATGCCTGATTGATGAAGTAATTTGAAATGTTAAAATGTTGCTCTATTTAATGTTTGTTAATAAAATAAAATTGTTTCTTATTCCTTCAATATTTTATCCACTTACTGAAATTCTGTTGACAATGCATTGCATAGTTTTTTTGGCCATCCTTTGGAACAGGAGAATGGAACATTTTCAGTGATTTCAACCATTGGCAATTTCTGCTACGGAAGACTAATTGCATAAAAATCTCCTGCTTTAGAAACTGGTTTCTGTGGTGTGGAAAGATTTTCTGCAGAATTATTTCATGAGTTTTATTTTTTGGATATCTCATTATTATCCACTGTAGTAATATAATATTAAATAGTAGGTGATTGTTACTTTTTACATACTAAATCGTGCAATCATTTTCAGCGTTCAATTCCACATGGTGCTACTGCTGCGAAAAAGAACGCTGAAAATGAGTGCTGAATTTAGCTTGGACCAATTCCATTTAGAAAAAAAAACAACTACGTAATTACAGTGTAAAGATTTTTTTTTGTTAAAAACAATATTAAGTATGTTTTAAAAACAACTATGTAAGTTTAATCTATAATTGTGCCCTTTAAATTCAGAAATGACCTCAACTAAGGTGAGTATACATTATATTATTAAAATTCTTAACAAAAAAAATCTTTCTAAAGAAAAAAAAACATTCTCCACAGAAACCAGTTTCTAAAGCAGGAGATTTTTACACATATGGTCTTCCGTAGCAGAAATTGCGAATGGTTGAAATCACTGAAAAATATTCCATTCTCCTTTTTCGAAGGATGGATGTTTTTTTTAATAGTTTTACTATTTAACCCTTCTACCGGTCAAGAAACCTTTCTGTCACCATTGACTTACTGGTAAAGCAAGATTATTGTTTTTGGCTATACAGGTATTGCATCAGACAGGCAGTGTATCTAGGTACGATGTAGTGCTGAGTGAACACTCGGTTTTAGCCGGAGATTACTCCTAGAGTTTGTTTAAATAACAATGACCGGAAACAACAATAATGTTGCTCTACCAGTAAAGCCAATGGTGACAGAAATGTTGTTTGACCGGTAGAAGGGTTAATCCCCGTGAAAAAATACACAGATATACAGGTTTCCCTGTTATCTGAAAATCACATTTTGTTTAATGAAGATGTATAATGCATGTGGATATGCAAGACAAGAAAAAAATGCCAATAATAAAAAAAAACTTAGTTATCAGTTTGATTTAAAAAAAATCTGAACTCTTAATATTATAAACCACTTGATACAGCTCCTAATTGACAGTGAAACTCTTCTGTGAATAGAATAAAAAAATAATGAAACTCTTCTGTGAATAGAATAAAAAAATAATGAAACTCTTCTGTAAATAATAATAAAAGAATACAAATCGATACATCCTACGCATAAAGTTGCATCAAGTCCATCCTTTACATTAATTATTTTCATATTAATTAATAAAGTATTTTTTTTGTACAATTTTATTTTTCAAATGATTCTTCGGACGATTGAACTCCTTCTTGTTATTTGTGTTGTAAACACAACATTTCAGTCGATCCATTCTTTGGCCTTCTTCAGGTGTAAAATCTGAGTGTAATTATCGCATCACTCATCATTTTAGGTTGAGAGCACATTCATGCTGCCTGTTCAGTATGTGTTCTTCTGGAGAGTGGTGTTTCTTTATATTTGATGGGTTAAACAGAAGTTATGTTTAAAGGGGATAACCCTTATAGCACATGGCCCGGGTGTTTCTATGTCTTTGTCTTGTCGGTTTTAAGTTTGTTGAGAAGTGGAAGCCACATCGGGTTGAAATCCGCACTTGTCTGGCTAATGCATTTAGTCAACATTTTGATGTGATGCAGATTTCACAGAAACACCCGGGCCATGTGCTATAAGGGTTATCCCCTTTAAACATAACTTCTGTTTAACCCATCACACTCGGATTTTACACCTGAAGAAGGCCGAAGAATGGATCGGCCGAAACGTCATGTTTACAACACAAATAACAAGAAGTTCAATTGTCCGAAGAACCATTTGAATATTATGACCCATCTCAAAACTATAGAAAATATTTTATTCTTGTTTATAAAATAAATGCTAATGTTTTAAAAAATTATTAAAATTTGATTTTCAGTGTATCATTTTTGACCGAATTTGCAGGGGTGATGAATTATATGCTCTAAAAGGGGGCGGTTATACGAAAAAGGTGTGGTACGCATTCTTGTTGTTCTATTAATATACACCAAATTTGAACCACAATTAAACAATATTTTGTCCCCAAAGAAGAATTCCATAGTTCTCATTGATTGATAGTACATAGAAGTTTATGCAGGTATATACACCTATGATGAAAAAACATTAAAATAATTTTTAAAAAACAAGCTTGTATGATCATTATTTCATTTTTTATTCACTTTGGCCCGCAAGATATAAAAATGTTTCTAATCCGCCTCTAGAGCAAAGCTCAACAAACTACAACCTGTGGACCAAATCCTGTCCGCGGCCTCATTTTCAACTTAATCGAATATCTGACGTTGCATACGACCATTCTTTGTTTTCCTTATCCATCTTTGATTATAAAACAATCGAATTCAGTATTGGAAAATAAAACAAACATCTCAGTTTTTCAGTGACCTCAAATAAATCAATGTTTTAGGGCTAACAATGTTTTAGCACTATGTACTCATGCTGTTCTAGTAGAACCACAATTAAACAATATTTTGTCCCCAAAGAAGAATTCCATAGTTCTCATTGATTGATAGTACATGGAAGTTTATGTACGTATATACTCCTATGATGAAAATAACATTAAAATAATTATTTTAAAAATAAACTTGTATGATCATTGTTTCATTTTTCATTCGCTTTGGCCCGCAACGCATATGAACATTTCTTCTAATCTGTTCCGCCTCCAAAATAACATTAACTCTTAAATTCATAAACGGCTTATAATTAATTGACAGTGGAACTCTTCAATGAATAGGATAAAACATTGTGAATTGAATAGAAAAAAATTTAAAAATTCACCAAATGATCAAAGGGAGATAATTTTAATCTAAAGTTATTTCCCTTGAAATTGACATTCTATTTTCTTTGTATGAATTTAAGAGTTAAACTCATGTTGCCAAATTGTTGCTTGCCATTAATCAATATATTTTAAAGATTTTACAAATTGAATGAATTGTTGTTGGTTATTCCATGTTTTTCTTTTTTATACTATATCTCAGAGTATCGCACGTCACGTATCTCTCTATGAACTACTGAGCCTTGAACGAAGAAGAGAAGTGTGTTGTATACAGTTGAACCAACCAGAGAATTCTGATTTTAATTTCACTGTGGAAACAACAGATCAAGGATTTATTTTAGTTGATGATCCGAAAGATTTGGATTTAAACCAAGGAGACAGGTAGTTTGAAATCTTACTAATCTTTTTAATTGAATCTTTTGATTAAAATTGGTGTTTTGCTAATTTGTTACCGTTTGTTTAAATCAGGCCTTCTCAAACTTTTTTTTCAATCGTGCCACCTTTTAATGAGGAAAATTTTTTTCGCGACCTCTCGCTCATTGTTATAGTTGTAATCTAACACTTAACATAGACACAAATAACACAAAAATTACAACATATTTATAATCTATAACTAGTTAATACCCATAAAACAATGACAGGGTTATTTATGTATGGATCGGCAATAAGGAACCAAAAGAGATTTTATTAGGTAAGTTTTGTTTATTAATTCAAGTATCCTAATTTTAAATTTTTTGAAAGTTTCAACTTAAGAAAAGTCATCACTGACATTGTTCGGTATGAAAAAAAATCATAGAAAGAAACTTATTAAAATTATTCAAAATATTACAAAATAAAGTTGAATATTATTTTATTAAAAAAATAGGAAAAAAGTATGACAAATCTATTCTTTTTAAAAAGCATTTGACCATAAATTTTTTGGTTTGGCCATATTTAAATTTTGAGCCATTTTGACTTTGTTGCAGTAATAATTTTAATAAATTGTTTTGTTTTTTTTTGGTGTGTGCTGAGAGTATTTGCATTTGGCCGTTTTTGGCCGTTTTTGGCCATTTTTTCGAGTTTTTGGCCAGAAATGTCTCCAAGTAACTAGCAACTTCTCCCCCCTTCCTAGCTACATCAAAAGATAAAAGAAAGGCGAAGTTGACACAGTTTGTCTATAAAACCTTGAGTGGTATTCTTTATTGCTATGGAAACAGCATATCTCATTTTTTATTATCCACACTTATATTCTTTTATTAGCGCTAAGTATGAATTATGAGGATAGGCTAAAAGTGTTAGGATTAACATTGTTAGAAAATAGGAGAGATCGGAGAGACTTAATAGAAATGTTTAAGATTATGCCTGGTTTAGAAGTAGTAAACCCTGATGTACTTTTTACTAGAAAGGGGTACAAGGGACTGAGAGGCCACACCTATACGGTAGAAGCAAATAGAAGTAGATTGAATATCAGAAAATTCTTTTTTAGCAATAGAGTGGTAGGACTTTGGGATATATAATCAGAATATATAGTGCTATCAACAGATGCAAATGATTTTAAGAAGAATTATGATTTTTATTACACCACTGCAAAGGCCCTAGATATTGTGTAAATATGATTATGATGTGTGCTTGTATATACAAATTGTATACTTTTTTTTCACACTAAAATAAAATGTTTTAAAATGTTCTATTAATGTATTTCATGTGGAACATTCCATTATGAATTTTAGGATATGTCGGCAGTTGGACACGACAGACAACTAAACATGCTAATTTACATATTTGGCTTTTATATGATAAGATGAGTTTTACAGTGTTTATTATGAAAAAAATTACTTTTATAAATTGAATTACTAAAACGTGACAAAAACAAATGCAATTTATTTTTTTTAAGTTAGTGAATAACATCAAGCTATTTTACAATAAGCACCAGAAGGAGGACATTTTTGATAGAGATTTAAAAATAAAAAAAGATTTAGTTGCATAATTATTCTTCTATAAAAAAATTACAAATATTTCAGTGACCCCAATAATCTATATGCAACTTTTTTTTTTGGGGGGGGGGACCCTAATTTGAGAAGCCCTGGTTTAAATATTGCATACATTTACATTATTATAACAATCCTGTTTTCTACTTTGCATTTTAACTAAAAGATTTGAAAAAAGTTTTTATAGAATTTTCTAAAGAAATATTCATCAGTTGGTGGTCTTTGTTTTCAGTAACGGATTTTGTACTGTGAGCACCCCCGCCCCCCGTAATATTTTCAAAAGAATTTAATTTTACAAGGCTAACAACAATTGAAATTGAAACATTAATAGAGTGCTTGGCAGGGTTTCAGTGATTAAAACTCGTATTCATTTTATAAAGTTTGTATGACATCACAAACTGTCATACGACATATATGGTGACAGTACAGTGTTTCTCTTTGCCATAGTATGTTTACTGCAAATATATATACAATACATTAATTGAACCTTTTTTTAAATTAAATAACTTTTCACTTAATTTCTGGAGGTCTTCCATCTGGCGGAGACCCCTGGACTGTAGCCCCTGAAGCCGGGAGGCCCTGCATCTAGCAGAAGTCCCTGGGTTGTAGCCCCTAAAGCCTGGAGACCCTTCAGCTGGCGGAGCTCCTGGGCTGTAGCCCCTAAAGCCTGTAGGCCCTCCATCTGGTGGAGGCCCTTGGGCTGTAGCCCCTAAAGCCCGGAGGCCCTTCAGCTGGTGGAGGCCCCTCTGCTGTAGCCCCTAAAGCTCATGCTCTGCCTGCAACTGCTCTTACAAAAAAGGGAAGGTTATGTCTTTTGCTTTCATTGGTTTGTTAGCTTGTGTTGGTTAAAAACACGTTTGGTTTTTGACCGTATTTAGTTGTGTGAGAAAGAAAAGAGAAACAAAGACATGTCTGTTCTGGTTAATGGCTGCCGCTGGTCAAAAGACTGATCTTAGTTACTGAAAACGAGACTTCACCTGGTCAATCCCGTTATCAGATTGAGGCTTTGTCTAAGCTTCTGGTACTCCATGATCAGATGAGTTGCTTGGCTTTTATTTACATTTAAATCACGAAATACAATACATGGATGAATAGAATATAAAGACATTTGGGGCAAATGCAGTTTCATATTACAAAAAATGTTTTGTGAATCTTGTAAATTGTGAATAGAGACTTTCCATTTAGAGCAATTTACAATTAGTTATTTTGGTTTAACAAAAAAACAAAAGAAAAAGGATAGACTAGAACCATGGTTCTCAAAGTGTGATCCAAGAGGTCTGTGAAAGGAACATCATTTTGAAATAAATGAAGTTTATCAAAAAATTTGGGATGGCTTATTTTTACTATAATCACCTAATCAACATGAAAACACAGGGGCGGATCCAGGATTTTGAACAGGGAAGGGTCCATTAAAAAATTTTTTTTTTCTCAATCTGTCTAAATTAAAGAATTGATATAATCATTTTTATGTTTTTAAGGTTAGTTTATGATTACCTGGGATTATTAGGGGTTTTTATTTATAAAATTTCTTTATCTAGATATTTTCAAAAATATTTTTAATTGTGCTTTTCCCAAGCAGGGGATGGGGGCCGGGCTCCCTGGATTTGCACCTAAAACTCTTTAGTTGTCTGCACATATTTTTTGAGAACATTAAGTGGTCCTCGGGGAAAAAAGTTTGGGAACCACTGGACTATAAAAATTAATGAATAAAGTACTTGTATGTTTCATTGTCTTCTTTTCGGTTGATTGCTTTTTAGGATCCTGGAAGTGAATGGTGTTTATATTTGCAATGAAACGGATTTGAAACGGGCAATCAAAAACTCTACTTGTCTCAATATGGTTGTGGTACGTTGTGAGAAAAAAACTGCTATGGCTGAAAGTTCTTTGAACCAACCCCAGACAATTGAACCCCCACCGTAAGGAGATAATTTTCTATTTTATAATTCTATTAGAATTTGAAATTTTGTAATTGGAATATTTAAAATATCAACTCTTAAATTCATATTAAAAAACTGAATCTCAGTATCAAGGGAAATAACTTTGACCATTAGATGAATTTTTTAATTCTTCTAAAATTGAATTCATAGAAGAGTTCCATTATTTTTTATTCTATTCATTGAAGAGTTCCACTGTCAATTACAACCGGTTTATGAATTTAAGAGTTGAGATAGCTGTCATATAAAACTACTACAATTAATTTAATTTTCTTTAAATTAATTTATTAACTTCATAAGATTAAGGGTTAAGTTGCTTTCCATGTTTTGAATATGTTAGTCACTAGTTACTATCGGTTATTATTTTGACTGCCACACTTACTTCTTTGTAGGCTTTATGTCTAATATATAAAATAATTTTCTCTATGCATTTTTCTGTTATCATGATCTCTAAAAAGCATTAATCACTGCTACCCACAACACTGGTTTAAATACTGTTGCTGGGTTTAGGTTATTCATGTGTTCAAACATTTATATGTATCTATGTATCTATCTATGTATCTGGACTTTGCTCAGCCCTAACCGTTCATAGTAGAAACTTTGCACACACACACACCCTCAATGAGTAGAGAAAATGTTTTTTGTCTTTTCAAAATCTTCCCCCACCAAATAGGTTTTTAGTGGGGGTTTAATTTACAATGTAAGTTATGTCAAATTGATCCCATAGTTTGTGTCCAGCAGAATTCTCACTTGTTTTTTTTAAATTTGGACTATTTAATGATCACTGCCCACCACCACTGTTTAATTTACAAGGTAAAAAGAAGGATATGTAGGTTGTGGTGATTCATAATTTCCCTTGGAATGCTAGTTTATTAATTTTTCATGAACCTTTACTTGATAAGAGTGTGAGATCCCATGGGGTGTACTTTGAAGGGGACTAAGGCCCCATTGCCCTAGGTAGACTTTAAAAAAAAAACAATATTAAATAGCTTAATACTTTCTGGACAGACCTCATATTTAGGGAACCAATCCTACTACTAGGGTGGGTGAAAAGTTTCACTCTTAGGAGAATGGGGAGGTAGATAGGTATGGTGTGTCTATTGTAGAATAAGATTATAAATATTTCCAGAACCCATGACAATGCTATTTTGTTCCTTGACCAAAGCCATAAGATTTTGAATATTAGGAATTACATTAATATGTAATCCCTAATAGTCAAAATCTTATGTTTCAAGCGGTTCATGAATTTAAAAGTTAATACTTTTAAATTCATGAACCGCTTGATACTGCTCTTAATTGATGGTGGAACTCTTCTGTGAATAGAATAAAAAAATAATGGAACTCTTCTGTGAATAGAATAAAATAAAAATAAATAAATAATGTATCTAAAGACAAAGGGAGGTAACTTCAATCAGTAATTTCCCTTGATATTAACATCCAAATTTTATAATATGAATTTAAGAGTTAAGAAATATAGTACCTTCAAAAATCTATTTTAGGTTGAAGAGTGACACTATTTTTCTACCAAGTTAAATAAAAGAAATACTTTTTGCTTTTTTTAGAGAAAGTAAGAATCTGAAGAACCAGGTCTGTGAGTTGCGATCAAAGGTAAGTTGAGTTCTCATATATACAAGTAAAGAAAGATACCTCTAGCAATTCTTGGATGTTTTATTTTTTTTAATTACTGTATTTCCTGGTTGGTAAGATGCACTTTTTTTCCTGAAAAATATTTCATAATCGGTCCAAAATGTGATAATTAGCTGTGACAGAAAGTAAAATGACATTGTAGAGTCGGGGACTTGGACTTGCTTGTACGGTAAGCTATTTAATCCTCAAATATTTTCCCAGAAATACCTAGATAATTATATCTTACCACTTGTAGCATCTTATCAACTAGGAAATACAGTAATTTATTGGTAATCTGAAGTATGATTTTGTTTTTGGCTTTTTGAATTACAGGTGTCTGCATGTGAACATTTTCTTATTATTTTTATTTCATTTTTTAAATTTTATCTTCCACTTGAACCGTGAGGTGTTGTGAGAACAGTGTTTGGTGGCATGGTGGGTTGCCTCTGTGACAGACCAGCCATGGGACTTGAGCATTTCAATGCCACGCCTTCGATCCTCGATTTCTTCTTAACCTGATAGAAAAGAGTGATGCAACACTTTTGTTTCTATTCTTCTGTTCATTAAGTAAACACACAAATTTTGTGCCATTTGGTTTTTAAATCTTTTTAATTTCTAATGTGGATTTTTAAAAAAAATAGAAATAACTTTCTTGTTTTACAGATTTATTTTTTGTGCAGATTGCTGCAGCAATATTTGTTTATTTGATATTTACCTTTTTACAGGCCTAATTGATTTCTTTTGTTTTATTTGGTTAAATGCATGAACTTTGTTTTCCTTCTAGTGCCAGATTCAGGCAGAAGCTAGATATGCTACAGATTAGGGCTCCACAATCCACAGGGGCCTCAAAATATTTAAAAGGCATATGTTTTCAATTTTTGTGAGATCTTCTGGTGTAATTTTTCAACCAAGGGCCTCCCAACTTTATATAGCTTAGGGCAGGGGTCGGCAACTTTTTTGCCTCTGCGGGCTAGATGGCTTGTTAACGATTGGACGGTGGGCTAGATAAATTCATGCTAGAAAATCATTTGTGCTTTGAGACCAAGGATGCCAATTAGTAATCAAGGAACTGATTTTAGTTGCAATTTATTTCAATCAAGGCTTTTTTTAAAAGATATAAAGTAAGCATAGTATCCCAATATTTGCTTGCAGGCCAGTCAAAATCCATTTGCGGGCCATAGGTTGCCTACCCCTGGCTTAGGGCTTCACAATCCACATGGGCCTCAAACATTTAAAATATATATATTTTCAAGTTTTGTGAGACCTGGTGTAATTTTTTAACAAAGGGCCTCCAAGCTTTATATAGCTTAGGTCCTCACCGAGTCTAGATCCAGCATTGTTTCTTAAATATTTAAGTGAGAAAAATGTTTTTTGACCAATCATAATCTTAATCTATTCTTTGATTGAAATTCTTAGTTCTGTAAGATTTTATAATAAAAAGGTTCCTTATTTATATTTTATCACATAGTAGATGTTGAAAATGGCCTAAACAGCCGTAACATGTGCATCAGAAGACATACACAAGACAGAACTACGTTTATAAAAACGTTGATTTAAAAATTTTAAGGTTTTAAATAAAAAAAGAAATGTTG
This sequence comes from Architeuthis dux, assembly GCA_006491835.1. Classification (NCBI taxonomy): domain Eukaryota; kingdom Metazoa; phylum Mollusca; class Cephalopoda; order Oegopsida; family Architeuthidae; genus Architeuthis; species Architeuthis dux. Next base: position 1,125,074 of record VCCN01006095.1, on the reverse strand, counting down.
AAGTTTTAGAATTTTAACATTTATAACGTCCATAACACTGAAATTGAAAATAATTTTCATTTTCATAGTTTATTGTAACCACATAGTAGATATTTTTTTATTTTTGCTGTGAATTCATTGTGCCAAAAAGATATTCATAAAATATACTTACAACAGAATAGAAATATTGAACATTTTTGGCACAGTTTGTAAAATTGTATAATCAATTGTCTACTTATTACCTATCTTATGTAATAACTATTTTTTTATAGCTAAATACCATCCGTAGGACAGGTTATTCAGCTAGTTTAAAATCAAATCAAAATTAGGTTTTTTTATTCTAATAAATGAACATATGATTAAGTTTAATTTTTTGCAATATCAAATATAAATATTTGAATACAGTAAATATACAGATTCAAAAGTAAACACAAATAAAAAAAAATATAGCATAAAATTTACTTTAAATCAACATATGGTTGTTTTTGTTTTTTTTGCAATATGAAATACAAATATTTTTAGACAATAAATATAAATTCAAAAGTGAAACCCAAATGTCAGTTTGACAGCATCTGTCGGCTAATCAATAATTTAAAAAAGAAAAAGAATTTCGACAAAAAGTTTTTCGATGAAACATCTGTTCATATAGATGAAACATTCATCAACGAAACATCTGGACACTGTTTAATCACATATCATCAGCAGCAGTTTTGGTTATATATACTTACTGTAGCTCTATTATAATAAGGATTTGAAATCAGAAAATGTAATAGAAATACTTCTGAATTTCAATTACCATATATACCTACTCTCATCTTAATATGTAGTATAAGAAATATTAACATTTTCTTAATAAATAAAACATTTACTTGATTTTTTTTACATTTAATATTTCAATATTTTCCAAAATTTATTTAAATAAAAAAAAATTTGATGAGCATTTGATAGAAGCTGAAACAAGCTTGTAGATATTACATTTATTCAGTGTAGATATTATTTTTATTTGATTTTCTCTTTTTTTTCTCATAATTTATCACGTTTAACTTTGTTTTTCTTGGTTCATTCTTTTTAAATTTATGGTTCCATTTATTTGTGACTTACTGATAGGCCATCTTAATTGGTGGAAATTCAGTCAGATTTTAGTTTTATTTTAAATGATTGCTGCATTTATTTTGGGGCATTACCATGGCATCATTTTTTCCAGGTTTTATTTATTTTTTATTTATTACTGCATCTTGTTTATTAATGTAACATCTCAACTCTTACCCTCATTTTTGCATTTAAAATATTTTTCATTACTGGATTGTTTCATTACTGTATGGATTTTCAGTAAACACTGTATTCTTTTGAAAAGAAGCTAACATATGTTACTTTCAATCTTAATTCTTTTTTAAAGGTTGATTTGGCACGAAACACAAGATATATAGCTTGATTTAACTTTTTAAAATATATTTTTTAAACAAATATTTTTTTAATGTAGAAAAAATAAAATATAAAAACATCCTCACCTTGGCTTTTTAGGTTTTGATAGTCCAAAAGAAGTTCTGTACACTTACAGAAAACATAGACGATGATCAATAAAATTTGAAATAAAATCTCAATTTTATTATTTCTTGACTATTTTAAAACAATATAAACAATGGTTAACATATTTCAGAAGGAATAACTGAGTCTATAATATTTCGCAGATAAATTAGGATCTATAATAATAAACCAGCCAGGCAGACCAACTTGAAAACTGAAAGAAACCTATGTTGACAGTTTTGGTGACAGTTTTGGTTGACGGTTTCTAATAATTAAATGAATAAATTACATTTCATATTTTTGTTTCACATTTTTTTTATTCATTTTTTTTTAAATTCTAAAAATCCTTCCTTTTAACAAAAAAATTAAGTGCAAAATTTTCTTTTCTTTTCAAAAGAATACAGTGATTACTGAAAATCGATGAAACAATCCAATCTTGATGGCTTAAAGGTGAAACTTTGCCAATATCTCTTTATTCTTGATAGTGATTTGCTGCACTAGGTACCTCAATTTCTCTTAGTGATCTACAAGAAAATATATTCACATATAAACATTTTGAATGCCTTTTTGTTGATTTTTTTTCAAAAGATCGTTTGAAAAAAAAAATAAAAGAATTCACTATTTAATATCCAATATAATTTATGTTATAAAACTATTGGGTTTGATGGAGAGATACTTCATACCACTTTTATGACTCTTGTATTTGTTGTGTTTTTTTTTCCTTTTTTGATGCTTTCTTTTGTTTTTTAAAATTAATTACTTATTACTTTGTTCTGGACATTACAAATTATAACTGATGCAGTGCAGAGCCTGTAGCATATGTTATAAAGGGGCCCTGAATTTGTTAAAATACTCAAATATTATAAACAAATTCTTTACTTGCATAGTAATGTTATAATTTTATTTCCATTTGCTATACAGCCGGATAATACAGTAAATATGTTATTTTAATTAAATTTGACTAGTTTTTACCTTCATCTTAATTTCAGTTGTTTTTATATACAACTTTAAATTCAGGCCATTGTTTCTCTGTCGTAGAAACAACGGCCCAATTGAAAGTTGTATATAAAAAGTTGTTTTTATATACAACTTTCAATTCGGGCTGTTAGATGAAAGTAAGATGAAGGTAAAAACTAGTCAAATTTAATTAAAATAATGTGTTACAATTACTTCATCCAATGATGATGATAATGATAATAATAATAATAAATACTTTGTTTTTGTTTTGATTTTTGTGCAGCGGCTATGTTTTCAGTTTCTGATACCTTCATATTTATGTGTCATATATATATATATCACATAGATACCACACTTCCATTAATTACCATATTAATAAAATAACTCCAATTAAAGGTGATAATCACTAATCTTAAACACCCTGTTGTTCATAAAAGTTTAAGGCAGTATAGTACTATAGTAAGCGCAGAATCACTAACTTGGAATTGATAGCTAGCAAGTATTTAACGTGGGGCTCTTGAAAATGTGGGGCCTGTAGCATATATTACATTTGCTACTTAGTTAATCCGGTATTGCTTTTAATATTGATCTATACTCACACTTCTGTATTATTGGTTGAAAGATAATTGATTTTTAATTCTAATTCATAATCAATACTGTTAGAAAGGTGGGTCACGGTAAATACACGTATCTAGGTTAAGTAGAATGAAAGATATATCCATTCTAAAGATTTCATTTTTCAAGAAAATGTGGAATTCAACTGTAATATTCAAAACTGCTTAACTGTTAAAAACTTGGCATTCGTAATGTATTGAAAGAAAAGTGACTTTTGCATTATTTTTTGTCCACAGATTTAGTACCATTGCTTTGTAGAAGAAAATGAAAATTTATATTTTTTATGAATGTTATTAAGTAGTTTTGAAGTTATAACATCTAAAATGGTTCTGATACTTATTATAAAAAGAGCAACTAAAAACTTGCAGGAAAATCTTTCCATTATAAGCATAAAATTAACTCTTAGTTTCATACAAGAAAATTTAGATGGTAATTACAATGGGAATAACTACTGATCAAAGTTACCTCCATTTCAATTAAAAAAAAAATTCAATCTGTCATAATAAGCATATCAAACATGGTTTCCACTACAGAAGAGCTCAGGAACTACAAGCAGTTGTTTCCAGGATTGTATGACATTGGGAGTTAATATTATGCTTTGTATCCCTTTAACATTCATGTTGACTCACTGTTTTTACCTGATCAATTAAATTCCCCTTACATTCAAGCTAATGCATCCTTTAAGTAAAAATTATATACAGGTACACATTCTCTTATCTGAAATTCTGAAAACCAGAAAGCTCTGAAAA
>VCCN01006095.1:946509-958623 GCA_006491835.1 Architeuthis dux | reverse complement strand
TTTTTTTACCTGATCTCATATTCTAATAAAACTGTTTTTTTGGAAGTTTTCTTTTTACTTGACCTCATATTCTAATAATAACACTTTTTTTAAAAAGTTATTTTTGTACCTGACATCATATTTATGACATTTATATCACGAATAATACAATGGGAAATTGTTTTTCTATTTTTATTTTCGGGAGTTTTTCTGAAAGAAAGGGTTACAATTAAAAACACTTAATATTCAGGTACTTTTCTCCTTAAATCTTACTGAAAATAAATTCAACAAACGTCTTAATTCATTCAATATTCATCATTACATAACTTCGATCTCAAACTTGTTGAATGTTGAACAACATTGAACAAGTTTATAAGTTTCAGAAAAAAGTTTCATCGGCTTATTTATCCTTAAAAATCACAATAAAATAGTTGTTTAATAAACAACTATTTAACACAAAAACAATAGTTTTTAAGGATCAGAACGATTTTTCATTAAATTTACAAATATTTTTCAAATTTCAAGTCGTAGACATTTCTTCTTAGAAAGTAACTTGAAGTAAGTCTTAAATCTTTAAAAAATCATACGTTTCTCTTTTAAAAGACTAAAAGAAAACTTACTTGCGGGGTTAATATATTCTTGGAATGTTTAATCAACATTGTTGTGACTTTTAGAAAAAGCTGTCAGTTTTTTGAGATCCAAAAATGACTCAAGACGACAAGAAGAAAACAAAAGTGGAACTTCATAACAAATGTGTTGTTTATTGCTATGGCCGCCTTAGAGATTATTAGCATTAGCAACAAGAGACACACACTAAACTAGAACTTTTAGTTTCGTACATAAAACCAGTGTTGCCAATTTAGATGTTTTTCATCTAAATCTAGATGTTTTTGGTTGCGTCTAGTTGTCAGAAATTGATATTTAGATGATTTTTTTAATAAAATAGGTAAGATTTTTATTTAATTTATAGCGGTAAAATGAGTAATATTTTTTAATAAATTAAGTAATATTTTAATAAAGTAAATATTGACGATTAAAGATATTTATTTTTTATTAATGATGTGGTTTATTTCCTATATTTTAGATATGTATCTAGAGAATGTAAATGTTTCTACATGTTTTTTGACTCAATTCTAGATGTAAATATTAAAATAGATTTGGCAACACTGCAAAACACTCTTTTTTTCCTCTGAATTTACTCGTTTTTTGAAATTGTTTTACACAATAATATTTCAAGAATATTACCAATTTTGTTGGTGTTTATCTTTTAAAAAAGGCATATTCACAAGAATAATATTTTTTTATTGATAATTTTACTTTTGTATTCATTTTTTATGGACGCAAAAAAAGGTGTAAAGTTATTTGTTATTCTAACAAAACCCAGGGTTGCCAAATTAGCCATTTTCGGCTAGATCTGACTGATTTATTTCCAATTTAGCCGATAAAAATCTACGATAGTCGAAAATCTGGCCATCTGAAAAAAATAATTAGTAAGTTTGATAAAAGTAAATGTACAATTTTTTATTAATAATTTGCTCTGGAGTTTAAATGTTTTTTTCGGACGATTGAACTCCTTCTTGTTGTTTGTGTTGTAAACACGACGTTTCGGCCGATTCATTCTTCGGCCTTCTTCAGGTGTAAAATCCGAGACCGGGAGAAGGCCGAAGAACGTATGGGCTGAAACGTCGTGTTTACCATACAAACAACAAAAAGGAGTTCAATAGTCCGAAGAACCATTTGAATATTAATGACCCTCATCAAAACTATAGAAAATAACCTTGTTCTTGAGTAATCTGGGAGGATCACGCTTACCACTGTTTATACTCTCAAAAACTTAGTCTGACACAAGGTCAGGTACAAGTTAAGTATGCGGTCCCTAAAAAGAAGTGTGGTCCCTCCTATAGAGCTAGTAGTATTGCTTTATTTTCGCATCTCGAACTCCATTGACTGTGGTCCTGAATTACCTACCTCTACCACTAACCCTACCCTAAACCCTACCCCTACCCCTACCCCTAACGTGGTACAACAGGAATGTCAGCAATGTTTGAGTATGAGATGCGAAAATACTACTAGCTCTTATTTTTAGGGACCACACTACTTAACTTGTACCCATGGCCACAAGTGTGAGGCACCCAATGAGGATTGCATTCACTTCAGTGTCTGCGAGACTAGCTTGTTAACCATTACACACTTTCACTTGTTACCCCTTCCAACGATGTTGGAGAGGTATATGTATTCGGTCGCGTCCGTCCGTCTGTCTGTCTATTCTATGTATACGCTCTTCATGTCTGTCCAACCGATATCTCCAAAAGTTCCCAATGGATTTCAATTAAATTTTGTAGAAGGGTGTGCCATGGGCTAGGGAAGAACTAATTACATTTTGGGTGGATACATGGACAATTACCTCCCCTACGTCGTAGTTATATGTCCATACCACATAATATCGCCAAAAAGTTCATGCCTGTCCACACGATACCTCCAAAAGTTCTCAATGAATTTCAATGACATTTTGTAAAAGGTCGGGCAATGACTTACAAAAGAGGTGATTAAATTTCTGGGCGGATCCATGCACAATTACTTACTCTGGCAATGGATTTGACCAGAGGTATGCGCTCTCTGAATGCTTTCTCTAGTATATGATAATTATAATGACATTTTATTAGTGAAAGCCTATATTTGCCCGGCGTCGGTGTGAACGACTGCTAAACGAGCGGCCTAAATCGTAAATGTGAATAAAGAAACGAACTCCGTGCGGGGATCGAACCCGCGTCCACCTTGGAAGCCTTTCTCTAGTATATAAATGACTGGGGTTTTTTTTTGTACTGTGGCACATGTACAAATCAGGAATTAAGTAACAAACTAGCTGAAATATGCCTTAACCGGCGGAATAGATTGCTTTAAAAAAGAAGAAGAAATAATTAATAAAATAGATGCATGGAAAGCAGATAGTGTTTAAATGTAATTTGTTTTTAAAAAGTGATATTTGGGACTTTTTTATCGATCTCGGAAAACTGTTAAATGTACATACACACCGCTTAAACCCTTTCCTCCTTAGCAGTCATGTTTGATTACTGCCTTGATATACCTGTTTGCCCTGAAACTAATCTAACAGCCTGTTGCTGAACAAAAAGATACAATAGGCAGTAAATAAATTGCTATATCTCTTTTAATATTAAATGTACGCTTACTAGATTTTCAGTGATTATTCACAATGTATCACTTCCAAGTTCAGTGAAATAAAACCTTGAAAAAGGTATTATTATCGATTGATTGGAATTATCATTTAAATTTGTATGATTTAAATTTAAAAGTGTATTTTTTTAGTAAATTTTGTTTATCATTTTTTAAAAAGTTTTCGTTTATTTTCAATAATAATAAATGATTATCTATAAACTGCTTAGCAGCATCAGGCAAGCAATCAGTCCATGGTACGTGTTTTTTTAGTTCTTTTTTATCATTTTGTTCTATCACACCTAGAGGCGTTATCAGGGAGGAACGAGTTAACAGAAAATAAACAAAGTCATTCTTCCTCTTTCTCTCAGTCCCTCCCTATGAACGATACCAAAGTACCCACCGTTAGCGAGATGAAGCATTTCCAATCAGCAGCCGAATATCTCCCTCTTACTCCCCCTCTCCATGAACGCTATGAAGTCTCCCACTCGCTCTGCGATTTAGCAGTTTTTATCAGTATCCAGTGAATTATGTTTCCATTTTAGCATGAATTTACATTGTAACCCCCCCCCCGAAAAACATATTTAGTACACACAGAAAATTCCATTTCACATGACAGGCGCCCCCTAGCACTTGGTGCCCTGGGCGACTGTCCGTGTTGCCGGTACTTTGGATCGGCTCTGCATCCATGGAACGCTCTCTGTAGAGTGATGGTTGTCAAGCTCGTCTTGATGGTTGATGGTTGTCAAGCTCGTGACTCAGGTGACTTCAATCCTCTTTGGGTACCCTACTGTTGTGACCTTATGTCAGTCTAGGCTTAACGTAGTTAATATCAACTACGGTTTATTAAATCATGAAAACAGACAGAATTTGGGAACGAAAGAAAATAAGATTTTATATCAGAAGGGGAACGCGGATTTTACAAGTAGACTGGCAACTTGTAGAAAAGGGGCCAACTGCCCCATTTTTTAAGTCACTTCAGAGGCGTAGCTAGAAATGTGTGGGATTTGGGGGGCATGGCTCCTTGAGGGGCCCCTTTACATTTAGTGAGATTTGTGAGTAGAATTTGCAGTAGGTGAATTACTATTTATAACGGTTTGGGGGCCCACCTTCATTGAGGGCCCGGGGGCATTTTCCCCCGCCTCAGATATTTTAGTTATTTACTAAGCGTAGTTTAGATTTGGCACAAGGCTACCGCAAGTAAAGGGCACCCAGTGTGGATCGAACTCCCTACTCAGTAGCAGTGATGGAAATGGGTTTCAGGAACTAGGTATACGGTGAGACGGGGTTTTGAGAACTAGGTATACGGTAATGTCTCCATTAGTAGACATTGAACATACAAAAAAACCTGGAAATTGGTAATAGGTATACACCGTAGCCCTATTTCCGACCCTGTTCAGTAGTAATTGATTTGCGACAACAGCTTGCTAACCAGTTTCAATATGAAGAGACGACCAACTTGGCAATGTTTAACTTAGAACAGCGGTGGTAGGCTGTGGCAGGGGCGGATCCAGGAGCTCTTCCGGAATTTTTGCGAACATTTTTATTTATAGTGTTTTCTGAGCGTCTTCAGAGTTTTAAATCATTTCGTCTCAACAAGAAATCTTTTCGTCTCAACCCTCAATTCTAAGGGTCTTGACGGTTGTCATAACCGTCAAGACCCTTAGAATTTTTCCGAAAATTTGTATTTATACTGTTAGTGTTTTGTGAGCGTCTTCCGAGTTTTAAATCTTTTCGTCTCAACCTTCAAGACTCTTAGAATTTTTCCGAAATTTTTATTTATCTTAATTTCAGTAGCTGATATGCCGCCCTGAAATGCAATTTTAGCCAATCTTGGATATATAATTTTCAAAATTTTCTGGGAGAGCATGCATGTCCACAGACCCCCCTAAAAGTCTCCCCACCCCTCCAAAACAAATTTGGAAGACGGTCAACTCAACAGGCTGGGTCCGCCCTGGGCTGTTCCCTCAATATCTATATGTTACGCCGAATCGGCGAAATTGCCTAATTAGCGAATAAAACTACGTATTTACTTTTTTTTCACAAACAATAAATAAATACGTAGTTTTAATTTGATCAAAAGTTTATTTAATCAAAACAAGGATAAAAACAACTATTTTTTACGATCAAAAGTTTATGTAATCAAAGTGAAATCAAACCTTTTTTTTACAAAAATTAGTAAATTCGCTAATTAGGCAATTTCGCCGATTCGTCGTAATATAACATTCTCTATAGGAACAATTCATTGATAACAAAAAATTAGCCAGTATATGTCCAAATACAGGTATACCTTGATTAGTGCGGTTAATTAGTTCAAAAATTTTTCGTACTGTTCAAAACCGAACTGTTCAAGGTCTTATTATAATTTAATGCGTTTTTGTTTTCAGCTTTTACTTGGTCACATTATATTGTACAGCAATACCATAACCGTACTACATCAAAACCGCACTATTCAAGGTATTCATGTACTGTGCATATTGCCTCAAAACGTCTATGAAATTGGTTAAAATTCAACAAATTTCTCGATGGGGCGGTGCTTGAAGCTTAAAACCTGAGATCAGGCAGCCCTGCCTTCCCTCGCTGTTTTTTTTTAGTACCACACTACTGGTGGTAGAGAACGTATTGCGGGGGTGGTGTGACCAGGTGCGACTACGCGCACGCCCGTGCGTATGAGTGTTTGTCGTACGGAGCTAGCAAGGGAAATAGAATGGGCTGACAGCCGTAGTTTAGTATCCGCTGAATAGCAGCAGACGTCGCTCAAACCACTCGCAACAGAGAAAGAGAGAGCGAGTGAAATGGCGGGGTTGCATTTGGAGAAGCTGCATTTGCCTCCAAATATCTTACGTCTCTTCATCATGGTATGTACATAGACCCATTTATATATTTCTCAAAGGCCCCTGCCCCCATATTTGTTAATTTCTCCCCCCAACTCGGACCTGATTTCAACGATTTCCAGCACCAATTATCAATCTTCTATAGAAGAAACCAAGAATTATTACTCTTAATCTCTACCTGACAAGTGTGGCCGAAAAGTGGGGGATCGATTTTGTATTCATTACCAGTGAAAATCTGATCCCCCAGTTTATGGTCACAATTGTTTAGTTTTAGTACCCTACCAATTTTTGTCGGTTATTGTCGGTTTTGAAAACTGAATTTCTGTTTCAAATTTATTAGAAATATTTTTTTTTTAAATTAAAAATTAATCACGTTTTCCAGCTTTGTTCTTTTAGATTTATATATATATATATATTTTTTTTTTGTGTAAAGGAATGGTTTGAAAATTAAAAAAAAATGATTCCTTCAAAAACGGGTGTTGTCAAAAGTGAAAGTGACACATTTTATTTTTTTTGTTTAAATGTTTACTTGACTTTTTTAAATTTTAGTTTTTAATTCGACTATATTTTTTTAATTGTGTTTTTAAAATTTTTGGTTCAATGTAATGAAGGTGGCCTCGATTGCAAAGTTTCACACCCTCGCATATTCGATGATAAAAACGGCGCACAAATAAAAAGAAATAAGTGAATTCATGAAAGAAAAACAGAAGTAAATACATAAATTATATTGTTATTGTTGTGAGTGAATTAAATTGTTAAATTGTTCTTTTAATTTTATTTGTGCGCCGTTTTTAACATCGAGTGTGCGAGGGTGTGAAACTTTACAATCGGCACCACCTTTTCTTAATTTTTATTTTTTATTTTAACTACTTTATGTTTTATGTTTAGTCAAAATAAGCCGGAAAATAATAATTTATTATATCCGCCAACAAAGTTGTAGAGGTACCGGGTACCCTGTGTCCATCTACCCGTTTGACTGTCCACACGATATCTTCAAAAGTTCTCAATGAATTTCAATTAAATTTTGTGGAAGGATGAGCTATAGGAGAAGTATTTAAATTTTTGAGCGGATCCATGCCCAGTTACCTCCCACAACGTTGCTATCTGTCCACACCACACAATATCTCCAAAAGTTCTCTGTCCGTCCATACAATATCTAAAAGAATTCTTGATAAATTTCGATGAAATTTTGTGGGAGGGTGAGCAATGGACTACGGAAGAAGTGATTAAATTTTGGGGCGGATCCATACACAATTACCTCCCTTACGTCGTAGTGACAATGACATTGGCAGAGGTATGCGCTCTCTGAGTGCTTTCTAGATTGAATTGCATTCACGATTATTTTTTATATCATTTCTTTGTGAATATATTTCAAATTAAAAAAGTTTTTAATTTTCCGGAAATCAGAGAAAGTAAAAATAAAAAATATCTATTTAGTAAAAAAAAAAAAGAAGAAAATTCTTAGCGAAAAAAGAAAAGAACGTGTAACTTTCACTTTCATATCTGACCGTCATTGTCGCATTTTATTCGCAATGAAAACCAGGTTTTAAACAAGGGAGGAATGTATGTAGCCGTTTGATCATGTGATCACCTTATCGTAAACCAGGCTGAAGACAAGAGGAAAGATGAATCTTTAGGGGAGATTTATTTTGTAATCATTTTTATGGGTTTTTAAAATTTTGTTTCATCTCTTTAATCTCTTGCGTGTGATGGTATGTAGGGTGTGCGTGTGTTAAAAAAAATATGTGATTATTTTCTCATAACTCCGTTGAAAAAAAAGTTTAAAACTTTTTGAAAAAGGTTATTTACAATATGAAGTATAGTAAAAAAAAACAATGTCATAAGTGTGTCTCTTATTCTTTTTAGTCTTTCGCAATAATGCATTTCATTTGGTAATCAATTCAATTCAACGCATTATTGAGTAACAAAAAACTAAAAGAAAAGACATTGTCCGTTAAAATATTTACTTAATATTACTCAAATAAATATATAAATAAATTAATTATTGTTGTTAATAAATTTATAAAAATTACAAAAGTGTTGTAGTTATTTGTAGAAATTATTTTTAAAATTGCGTGACCAACTCTGCTATTTTCTACTTTCAATTTTGTTGTATATTTTAGTAGTACATTTTTGTAGAGTAAAGATTTAATTAAAATTAAATTTAATTCCTGGCGAATTATCTCTATTTTCACTGTTGGATAGCTTCTCTGCTTTCTTTCTGCCGACAAAGGATTTAATATTGTATGGAAATGATGTAGTTAAGGTATTTTTTCCGAGGTTACATTTATATGGGTGACACTCTAAAACAAAAAACACTAAAACAGACACTTGCTCGATCTCGCATATGGATGCGCATAGCTACAGAGACGAAAAAGGGATTATTTTGGTAATCTTGGAACTCGACATAAAACGTATTAATATTTATTAAGCTTAGCTTAGTCTGGCACAAGGCCACAATTGTGGGGTACCCTGTGAGGATCGAACTCACTAGTAGTTGATATATGTGTGTGCAACACTAAACTAAAACCCGTTTATTTTCTTTTTTCGACCTGGGTCTTTGGATTTAATGAAACATTTTGATTAAACAATAAGATAATTATTTGGCAAGGGGCAACAATTGTGGTGTACCCTGTTAGGATTGAACTCACTAGTAGTTGATATCTGTGTAACACACTAATAAATCCCGTTTTTTTCCTTTTCGACCTGTGCTGCGGGTATTTGGATTTAAATGAAATATTTTGATTAGACAATAAGATAATTATAAAGACATTTTATTAGTTGGGAACCTATATTTTCCCGGCGCCGGTATGAGCGACTGCTAAACGAGCGGCCTAAATCGTAAATGTGAAAGATACGATTCGTGATTTAGGCCGCTCGTTTAACAGTCGTACATACCGGCGCCGGGCAAATATAGGTTCTACTAATAAAATGTCTTTATAATTATCATATTCTGTCGGATATAAAATTATCCATCATTTGATTTCATTAAACAATAAATAAACAATATTCATTTTTTTTACTTATCTCACTTTCACCTTTCGTAAATGTCAATAAACGATTTACGATTTAGGCCGCTCGTTTAGCAGTCGTTTACACCGGCGCCGGGCAAATATAGGTTCTAATAAAATGTCTTTATAAATTTCATATTCTGTCGGCTATAAAATTATGCATCATTTGATTTAATTAAACAATAAAAAAAACAATATACATTTTTTTCACTTATATCTCTAACTTTCACTTTCTTTATTCAATAAAAATGTATTGAGGGGGGAAGGGGGCTTAAGCATTTCGTATTAGTCATCGGGGGGAAAGACAGCAAAAGAAGAAAAAGATTTCACACTGTATTGTTTAAAATGGAACAAAACAGTACGAACAATCGAACAGGTTTTCCTACCCCCCCCCCTGTACTTTAAGCCTGTTTATTCAACTGCTATGTAAAAAAAAGAAAGATACTGATGAATTTGTCAACAAAAAACGTGCTAATGACGATTAGTTTATTTTGGAAGAAGGTTGAAATAGTTTTTTTCTTAGTTTCTTTTTAAAAACCAGGACAACGCTGGATTTTCCAGTCTTTATACTTTATGGGTGGGTGCTGTCAGTGTGAAGGGGCGCAAAGTGTACAATATATTTTAAAAAGCACCCCGGAAATGCATTACACATAATTTTACTATAGAAATGCATTACACATAATTTTACTATAGAAATGCATTACACATAATTTTACTGTGTGAAGGGGCGCAAAGTGTACAATATATTTAAAAAAGAATCCCGGAAATGCATTACACATAATTTTACTATAGAAATGCATTACACATAATTTTACTATAGAAATGCATTACAAATCATTATACCATAGAAATGCATTGCACTTAAAATCACCATAGAAATGCATTACAAATAATTTTACTATAGAAATGCATTACAAATAATTTTACTACAGAAATGCATTACAAATAATTTTACTATAGAAATGCATTACAAATAAATTTACTACAGAAATGCATTACAAATAATCTTACTATAGAAATGCAGTACAAATAAATTTATTATAGAAATGCATTACAAATAATTTTACTATAGAAATGCTTTGCAAATAATTTTACCATGGGAATGTTTTGCAAATAATTTTAAAGTCACGGAACAAAAGTCACAATGTAGATTTACCCTGAGCTACCTAAAAAACGTAATAGGACAAATAACTGGCTTTAAATTAAAAAAAAATATTGAACTTTACTTTACTTAGTAATGTTTTAGACTCTTATTTGGTGCAAATTATTGATATTTTTTCAAACATTTTGTAATAAAAAAAACCTAAGCCTAACCCATGCGTTGGCCGGTAGTGGTGTCAATTGCAACAACAAAAATGTTGGTTTCGGGTTTATTAAATAAAAGCAACGGAAATAGATATTTTTGTTTGTTTACAGACATTAAAATATTGGATTTTTAATTAAATTATATCATGCATCAGATGTATATAGGATCTGGAACATAAGTGTTTTTGTTGTACTGTTGCGTAGGTACTGTATGTAAAAATCGCGTGCGTGCGTAAACTAAACTAACACTCGAACTGCTTTTAAAGTTTAAAATTTAAATTGTCACTGTTTGAGGTAAACACGTAGTTCGATTTCGAAAAGACCAATTTGACATCTTTGAATCATACCCTATGTCCACTCTGTGGTCAGAGGTAGGTCACTCAGTGTGTTTGTGCGTTTCTAAATTTCGACATACATGACAATGACAATGATGGTACCCTCTTTAGTCTTTATCAACAACTTCTTTCTTCTAGTACAATTGTTGTTTAGTATTTAATGTTATTTTATTTACCATTATTAGTCACTCCACTAGTAGTACCATTTCTTTACTTTTTTAGATCATATATAGAGTGTTGTTGTTTGTAGCTACCATCAACAACAATATTAATCTTGTTTGTTATAAAGCTTTCCCCATTTCTAGGTCGTAGAAAAAACCTAGATTAATTCAAATTTTAATAATGTGCTCGCATCATCTTTCGAATTTGAAAACTGGGTAGAGACTACCAATAATGAGTCAATGACCCGGAGAGAAAACCGTTTCTTATCTTTTCGACGGAACGACTCACGACTGTAACGTGGTCACTGGTGGCCACACTCACATGGTCTGGCATGATTCTTTCCTTAAAAAGGAAATTTTCTCTCATTGTGATTGCAGTTGACCAATGTTTGTTGTTTTTTCTTCCTCAATTCCAATGACTATTCATTCAGTTATTTTTGCTATCATCCGATCGCAAAAAACACGATGCAAAATTTGAAATTCGCAGAACGTGGTGCGACCTATTTTATCGCCACACAAATCTATTTATGACGATGTGAGTGTATCATCATATATACACACATTATGTAGTGGGCGAAATATTATTTCATTTAAACATTTTTTTACTACAGACTAAACTCCATTTAGTTCGCATCACGTGGCAGCAATAAATGTCGATACAACTTAACGAAGGTGGTCCCGTTTGGATGTCACGTAATGTCACGTAGATATGCGATCTTTCGAAAATTAATGAAGCGAAAACAGTAACAATATAATTTATGTATCTACTATTGTTTTTGTTTTTTTCATCGATTCTCTTATTTCTTTTTATTGATGCGCCATTTTTAACATCGAGTGTGCGCGGGCGTGAAATTTTCACACTCACACCCGCTACGTGACGTGACGTCACCAGAATTTCAATCGGGACCACCTTCGCTAAGTTGCACCTAAATTTGATATACTATTGATTGTTAAATTTACGAGACTGACCGTCGGTATATTAGAGCCTTTTGCTTTGTTTTGAAATATTGCAAGTAAGGTAGTAATTATTTATTTGTCTCCCCACAAGGGAAGAATAATGTAACACAGAGTCCAGTGTATAGTGGGGACCCACAGGCGTACTTGAGGGTAAAGACGAACATTGTCCAGTTCCCTTTGGGATGCCTCAGACATCAGGGATTGACTCTGACCCTAAGTGCAGGGGGGGGTGTTATAAAAGAATTGCCCACTCACCCACATTCTTCTCCATCAACCATTGTGACATGCCAGTGACGAGACATTTTTGCAAAAAAGTGTTACACACTTTATCATCCTTGACAAAGACAATAAAACAATATTA
>VCCN01006095.1:562170-574980 GCA_006491835.1 Architeuthis dux | reverse complement strand
TCTTACATCTGATTCAGTAAAAAGTCTAACAGAGCTAACCATTTTATTCACATGATCCATAAGACAGACAATTCTCTTTTACTTTACTCGTTGTTTCCAGGTTTAATTCAACAACTGTATTTATTAATTATTCGAGTAATGATAACCTATTTATTTTTGTCTGACTCACGACCATTAGTTGACATCTGAGTTCATCCACATCTAATTTCGGTTGATAGACGCAGTATGGTCTTCAAAAAGAGGCACGGCCTTCTGTGCAATTTAGCTAAACCAGATAGATGTCAATTAAGGCCGTGTAAGCTGCAATGAATACAGCAAGGAATTTAAATATAATGAGGTAAGGTACAAGGTGTCACAGAAATAACTGCTTCCCTTAGATAGAACTGGCGTTAATTTTGGGACAAATCGGGAGTTACTTCTGTGGCACCATGTAGCTTACCTGTCCAGGCAATAGCAGGCAAATATGTTACCCTCCATAGTCAAATGTTGAGAAGGACCAATAAGATAAGATTAGGATCCCGAACATAATTTGTTTTCTGGTAGGTTTTCTATTATTTTCGGAACAAATTATATTTAAATTCATTGCTGTATTCAATAAGATAGTATTAAGGTCAACTATTAAATAGTTGCTTCCCTTAGATAGAACTGGCGTTAATTTGGGGACAAATTGGACGTTACTTATGGGACACCCTATAGTTGGTATGGTCTGTCCGAGTACTCGCTCATTTATTCACTCTCTTTTTTTCCAATCATCGTGGCAGGCCAGTAACAAGAGGTTTTGTCAAGATAGCTGGCGCTGGGTCAGAGCGCTAGATATGGATTCATACCTTTCCCGGGAGCATTAATGTGAAGTGAACATGAGCAACCTGGGTCAGAACTCGACACGCCGATTCCTCACTAGTAACCGTTACGCCCATCCGAACCTCCTCACTAACAATTAATAATATATACGGCTGAATCGCATTGGATACACCGGTTCTCGTACGATCACCGAAGTTAAGCAACGTCGAGCTTAGTCAGTACCTGGATGGGTGACCAGCTGGGTATGCTGTAAGCAACTGGGGATCATGTAGAGAGCCTCTAGTGGCGATTCTGTTAATCCTCATAGGAAGAGACCGATCTCTACACTACGCGTAATAACGTAAACCAAAGGCCATCTCTCCATAACCCTCTGACTGGCCTGGTTGCGATCGACACGAAACGAATGAATTAATAATATGTGGATAATTACCGAAATAACCCATCTGACTAATTTCGGCGAAATCTGTCTAATGTTTCTTATGTCACCCTCGCAGCACAGCCACCCATAATTTTGTGAAGGCCAGTGGCGAAACCCATCCTTTGGTTGGTGTAACCCCAGCGCTCGGATTACATGACACTAACCCTTCCCATGTAATCAATGTTGTATTTCGATTGTTGTATGAATAACCGGAGCGGTTATTCACTCTCGCATTAGAACATTTTTTTCTTTTTCTTGTTGTTCCTCCCCCTAGATACTAACTCTTTTATCTTTCTTATTTTTCTCTCTCACACGCAATTTCCTTTATTGTTTATATGTCTCTTTCTTTCTTTCTTTCTTTCTTTCTGCCTTTCTTTCTTTCTGTTTACTTTTTGTCTCTATTTGTCTGTCTGTCTGTCTGTCTGTCTGTCTGCCTTTCTTTCTGTTTATCTTTCTGTTTGTTTGTCTATCTGTCTGCCTATCCATTTCTATCTTTTTTTCTTTCAGTATTCCTGTCTTTCTTTCTTTTCTTTCTGGTTATCTTTCTGTATGTTTGTTTCTTTCTGTCTATTTTTCTTTCTTTCTTTCTGTTTGTCTGTCTGTCTGTCACTTTCTGTTTGTTTGTCTCTTTCTTTCTTTCTTTTCTTTTCTTTCTGTTTATCTTTCTGTTTGTTTGTCTCTTTCTTTCTTTCTGTCTATTTTTCTTTCTTTATTTCTGTTTGTCTGTCTGTCTCTTTCTTCCTTTCTTTCTTTATTTTCCTCAGTCCCTGTATTTCTACTGCTATCCAGCCAGTGTTCACCCTTCTGGGGACTATCTGTACTTGAATTCTATTTGACGATTCTTTTTAGAAAAGAAACTAAAAAAACTGGAAGAGTCCATTGTTTCAAATGGTGGGTAGAAGATATTTTTATCAGCAAACTGGTTACCTTTAAGTGGCAGAGTCCATGGTTACGGACAGAGAAACTAAGAAAATCACACCGTTCATTAAATGAGTAGATCAGCAAACCTGTTACCTTTAAGTGGAAGAGCCCGTGGTTACGGAGAGAGCAACCAGGAAAATGACGCTGTTCATTATATAAGTAGATTCCTTTTCAATGATTGCCTTCCCGCCTTCTTTTTAACCGATGATGTCACGTGTCAATACTTACCTGAACAGGTAATTCAGGTTGCCTGGCTAGCCGATTTATCAACCAATTGGAAGAGAGATAGCCAGGCGAGATAGGTCGGTTGCTAAGTAAATAGTTAAGAGAGAAGCAGGGATGCCAAATCAGCCATTTTCCGGCTAGATATAGCCGTTTTTCCCCTATTTTGCCGATAAAAATCTGCGAAATCTGGCCATATTAAGAAAAATAATTAGCGGATTTAATTTTATTTTATAACTAACTCAAAACGTATATATTTGATATTTTTAGCCATAAAGTTAACCGAAAGTGGAACAAATTTAGCTGATTTTAGGAATTTTTTAAGCAGTTTTACAAAAAAAGATTTTTTTTATAGCCATATAGTTAGCCGAAAGTGGAACAAATTTAGCCGATTTTAGCAATTTTTTAAGCAGTTTTACAAAAAAAGATTTTTTTTAGCCATAAAATTAGCCGAAAGTGGAACAAATTTAGCCGATTTTAGCAATTTTTTAAGCAGTTTTACAAAAAAAAAATCAAAGTAAAGGTCACCCACTTTAGAGCCAATACAATCGTTTCACGTATAAAAGTTACTTTTTCTGAAAAAAACCCGAAAAACTTCAAGAAGAAACGAAGGTCAGGGTCAGTCAAAACATGTGCTACCGGCCGCGTGGGAACGATATGATTTCATTTTTTATTTTCTTTGTAAAATGAAAGCGAATTCATTTCCTTGAATTTTAATATTAAATTTGTTAGCTAAAACCTTTTAAAAAAGGAATTTAGTGCAGTGGCCACTTATAAGTGATTTATAGTCGACCTATCACCTACATTGCAGGTCCCCAAGAAGATTGTCAATATTAAACCGGTCCGCGGTGCAAAAGAGGTTGGGAAGCCCTGCCCCAATGCTATTTTATATTTTAGAAGCACACGAAAGCACTGGATTTAGTGGGCATGGAATCAGCGTGACTTTCTCGAATGCTAAATGAGTAAACTATTTCGCGTGAACTACTTTATGAGCACCGTCTTTACCCAGTGATCTTCAACTTTTAAACTTGCGAGTACAGACTCTTTCAGCTGGATGGGATTTGTTTGAAAGTTCCCCCCGGTCATCTGAAAACAGTAAAAGTCTTATTTATTTAATGGAACATTCTGTGATGCACTGGGACACATCGCCAGTGATATTCCTGAGATCATTAGGTGTTTCAGGTCTTTTAACCCCATACACCGTCGCTCAGTTGAACCGGCTTGTGTCTCAACAGCATTGGCCCGTGGATCACTCTTCCTGATCCAAAGCCATCGGGGGCCCTCTCTGCAGCCTCCATGGCGGATTTCATGGCCCTCATTTTTTGCAGCCCCATTGATACCAAACAGATCGGCCAGCAAAGCCCCTAAATCCATATTCAATGGGCTTGCAACGGGTCCTATCCTCACTGAAATAGTTATATCTCTTTACTTTGTATCCTTAGAATCTTGCTGATCAAATCAAATAAGATGCTATATGATGACAGATTGAGCGTGGTCCTTTAATCAAAGCATAAACACTTTATTTAAAAAGAATTATAACTGATATTTTCGAGATGCATAAAGAAAACTAGTGTACTATTTTAAACCCTCTTTTCTTAAAATGGACTGATTCCGGTAAGCTGCTACTTGGCTCCTATAAATATATATTCTTTCATTAGTCGGGTATACTAGCTAAAACTAACGTAAGTGTACTTTTGTTAGTCTAATAATAAAGCCTTACAAAAGATAACAAGTCTTGCGTTTAATTACGAGTAGTAAAACAACCAAAAGCATTTTTGGCGGAAGTTGTCTGAGGGGTTTCAGATTTAAGAAGCTCATGTTTTCGATCCAGTAGACTACATGTCAGCTACTCAGCGGTACAGCTGTACGTTTCGTGCATGAAATGAATTTTTGATCTCCCACAAAAAAATTGCATCGACAAGACTTTGTTGTAGAAAGGATCATCATCAGCGTCATCATCATCATTTTAACGTCCGTCGTTAAACATAGATCTCTCCCCAAGATTCGCCAGACATGGACGTCACGGTGCCAATATCTTCTGAACTTGTCTAAATCTTATTGTTTTGGACACACTTTCGCATATGATCTCTGGGGATCCATGTTGTAAGTCGTGATGTCCAGCGATTGTCTGACATTCTTGCAAAATGGCCTGTCCATTGTCATTTGAGTTTTCTAATGGATTCTATGATATCTCTGACCACTGTTCGGCCTTGTCGGCTGGGGCCTAGAATACGCCGACGGCATCCCCTGCAGAGGGGTAAGACCCCCCCCCCACACACACACACACACAAACGGGGGCCACATGTTTTATCACCAAAATCGCAAGACTGTAGTTAAAAAAATAACCGTTCACCAAAGTCGCAGGACACTATTTAAAAACAAATAACCGTCGCAAGACTCTAATTAAAAAAATAATCTTTCACCAAACTCGCAAGACTCTAGTTAAAGAAATAGCCGTTCACTAAAGTCGCAAGACTATATTAAAAAAACAAAAAACAAACAAACTTTCACCAAACGGGCAAGACTAGTTTTTAAAAATTTTAAACTGATTTCGGCCTTTAAAGTCCCATCAAAGGTTGAAATGCGAAACAAATCAATCAATCAATCAAAAATAAATCGAATCGGCACTAAATGACCCACCAAGGGTCGATGTGCCGTTAAACAAAACAATCAATCAATCTGACTAATGTTTGTTCTCTAATATATTGGGTTGTCTTGTGATCTCCCCATGTGATGTTAAGCATGATCCTCTCATGTGAACGTTGCATAGTTCTTAGTTTGAGAGCCGATCTTTTGATTAGGTTCCATGTTTCATGCTTCAGCTCCGTAGGTGACTATCGGACCCTTCTTTTTAAAACTAATGTTCTTGAAGGTTGAGCTTGCTCTGCCGAAAGGTTGCCAACCTAAGGCGATTCTTTAAATTTTCTTCTTTGTTAAGTCTGAAATCCAAATTCTCTTCACTTTTTCTTCCTTTGTTTCTTGATCAAAATACATTTGACCGACGGACATTTGAACGTATGGCCATTTTTTTTATTTCCTCTTTGAAAATCAGACGATACAAACTATAAAAAGATGACACGAAGTACGATGACTAATATTTATACTTGGATATCAGCCGAGCTGCACCAACACTGAACAGCTGTTGGTGCATCGAGATATACAATAATTTAAAGTTAATGTCAATTATAATATGAAGCGTGAAAATATTGAAAGGATTTCATTTCCCATGGCTCTAATAGCAGGTTTGGTTAGTCACTCAATAGAAAACGTCATGTGGCCAAAATCTTTTGGCAGCATGCCGTATTGGGTGTGATCAATTAAATAATTGGAAAAAAAGTGGTGATCAATGAATAAGTTACTTCTCTCGAATTTTGTTGGGCAGTGATCACTAAAAAATCTGAATTTTCAAACTAGTTCAGAGCAACCATACTCGGTAAAGATCTACATCCGTTAACCAAGTCGAAATAGAAAATAGAAACAATTCTTCTGTGGTTTCATTATGGATTTCTCACCAAAAAATCTTAATGAAAGCTCAGAAGAATCGTCATTAAAATATCAAAGAAACCTAGTTAACAATCTTCACAAGGGAAGTAACAAAATGCTTCGAAGCCACACTTCCATACAACGGACTGGGAGTAACGGTCCCATTTACCATACAGTTACATTGTAAATAGAACCCCCGTCGTAAAACCTTAAAAAAACATTTTTTCTAAAAACTAACAACTTCTAGGAAGATTGGTAGGATCAAACAGATTAAAAACACAAAAATTTATTGGCGAAAACAAATTGTTTCTATTTTTTTCGACTTGGTTAACGGATGTAGACCTTTACCACAAATTGTTTCTATTTTTTTTCGACTTGGTTAACGGATGTAGATCTTTACCAAAAATTGTTTCTATTTTTTTCGACTTGGTTAACGGATGTAGATCTTTACCACAAATTGTTTCTATTTTCTTTCGACTTGGTTAACGGATGTAGATCTTTACCAAAAATTGTTTCTATTTTTTTTCAACTTGGTTAACGGATGTAGATCTTTACCAAAAATTGTTTCTATTTTTTTTCAACTGGGTTAACGGATGTAGATCTTTACCAAAAATTGTTTCTATTTTTTCCAACTTGGTTAACGGGTGTAGATCCTCGCCCCATACTCTACCTTACCACATGTTTGACCCCTTTTATCTTTGATGGGGCAGGGACTTTGCACTGGTAACATCCCTGACGCGCTTGACAGATGGAGGTCAATCGGTGTAAACAATAATGAGATTGATTTCTGGATTTTTGGATTATGATATTAAACGTGAAAATAATGAAAGGCTTTTATTGTATCTAGATCAGAAGTCGACAAACTCTTTCGGAGGCTGACCGGATTAGAACTGTGTTATTATCTCGTGCGGGCCAAGGTGAATAAAGCTAATTAAACAATGATCAAACGCTGTGGCGGATTAAGGAATAGGCTTTAAGGGCTGCACCCCAGGGGCCTCCGCCATTTGGAAGGCCTCCAGAGATTAAATGAAAAGTTATTTCATTTGTGAATGATAAATCGAACTATAAGTACTCTAAATTATCAATTTAAAAAACGTTCAATTGATATATTGTACAGTATCGCCCATGGATAATTACACACCTGCTCAGTGTTGCCAATTTAGCGCGTTTCGCGCTAGATTTAACGCGTTTCTTGTTTTGGCATTGCAAAAAGCACTAAATTAGCGCGTTTTCGTCTAAAATAATTTGGCCGTTTTTTGACATTTTCTGGCTATTTTTGACCATCTTTAGCGTTTTCTTTGGTGATTTCTGGCCATTTTTGGCAATTTAAATAAAATCTAGCGCTTTTTGGCAGTCAAACTAGCGCGAAAATATTTTTGAGTTGGCCACACTGCACCTACTACTATTTTATAAAGATTTAATTTTCTTCTAAACTATATAACTGGATTTTATTATTTCTAGTGGAACATTACACTATCAAAACAGATATTATCAAGTATTATTTATGACCAAACTCTACAGCATTGAAATTCTGTGGCCAAAAATATTCTTTCGTAATGGTGTACTCATCTTTGGACGTCAACATATTCATTTTGGCAACAGAGTTTCAACGTAACGTAACCACATGGACGTATTTTCTGAATCAGGGCGCCGTGAAAAATATCCGTATGCACTAAGGGCGCCGTGATTCAAAAACGTTGGGAACCACTGATGTATACAAGGGTTGATCAATAAGTCCGTAGCCTAACGCCTAGTTATTAGCTGAATCTTTACTGTATAATGTTCGATCTATGTGATTGATATTCATGTGTATATGCATATGCGTCTATTTTTATATATACGCACGTGTTTACGTCTCTGTGTGTATATGTGTGTGTCTATATATGTTTATGTGCGTATCTGTATGTGTGTATATATATATATGTATGTCTGTGCATATGCGTATATGTGTGTGTGTCTATTTATACGTATGTGTATGTCCATATGTGAATATGTATGTGTATTCGTATATGTGTATGTTCATGCATGTATGTGCGTAGATCTGTGTGTATGTATATGTATGTATATACAGTATCGCCCATAAATAAGTACATCCCCACCACTATTTTATACAAATTTAATTGTCTTCTAAACCAAACGTAGCAGGATTTTATTATTTCTTGTTCCATTACACAATAAAGACAGATATTATCAGGTATTATTTATGACCAAACTAAACATCATTGAAACTCTGTTGTCAAAGATATGAATATGTTGACGTCCAAAGATGAGTACACCACTAGGAAAGAATATGTTTGGCAACAGAGTTTCAATGCTGTAGAGTTTGGTGATAAATAATACCTGGTAATATCCATTTTGATTGTGTAATGTTCCACTAGACATAATAAAATCCTGCTATATTTGGTTTAGAAGACATTTAACTTTCTATTAAAAAGTTGTAGTGGTATACTCATTTATGGGCGATACTGTATTTATATTTGTAGTAAACATTGTAATTCAGGCACACACATGAAACATTGCAGCTTCTGATATCTACACCTTTGTAGTAAACAATAGATTAACTTTTCCATTCCCTAATGTTGGATTAGCAATATCTTTAGTTGTGTTTAATGATAACTAATGCGACCGGGGAGAAGAGTTTCACCGAGGTGAAACCTCTAAAGAATGTACACAGATCGACAATGGCACAAGAACAGATAAACAGTTTTCCTTCTTTTTCCCAAGAAATTAATCAAAGCCAATGTCTGGATAACAATAATTGTTAACATTGTGGAAATTAATTTAATTTTTCTATAACCTTTTTTTTCTTTTGAAAATATTATTTGGGGACCTCACAGTACCAGTAGCCCAGGGACCTACACAATCTTAAGCATGTACTAATCAAACGGAGGGGCATTGAGTACCATTTTTAAAGTCTTTGTTGAAATAGCACTATTTTTAGTTGTGTTAAATGATAACTAATGCGACTGGAGAGGGGAGTTTCACCAAGACGAAACAGCTAAAGAATGTACAGAGATCGACAATGGCACAAGAACAGCTAAACAGGCTTGTCCTCAAGAAGTTACAATTTACTGATATTTTGGAGAAATCCGTTCCCAAGAAATTAGTCAAAGCCAATGTTTGAATAATAATAATTATTGTTAACATTGTGAAAATTAATTTTATTTTTCTATAACTGTTTTTCCTTTTGAAAATATTATTTGGGTTCTGACAGTACCAGTAGCCCAGGGACCTAGACAATCTTAAGCCGGTACTAATCAAACGGAGATGCATTGAGCACCATTGTTAAAGTCATTGGTATGATCCGGCAGTAGATTGAACAACGGACTAACGAACCGAAAGCGACCACTCTACCACCAGGCCACAGTGCACGGTAAGATAGTCTGCAGTAACTATGTTAGCTTCGTCTACTAAAGGTACTGCATGGCTGTTGATGACTAATTAATACATATTTTATGTTACTAGCATTTACTGTTAGTAACTGGTGCATATTTTTAATGTCTGCAGTCAAGAGCTGCTCTCAGCCTTTCCCGTGTGCACAGATTTCAACCCAACGAAACTATAATATTACATTTGTACATGTCGTCTGCCAATAATTTTCCATTAAAACTTAGTTTTCAGAACCCGACTCATTTGCATTTACAAGGTGGCCATACATTATGCGGAAATTACTTTTATAATTAATTTTTTTTATTAGATGAAGTATTGTAGGTCCTTATCAGTTAGATTTATGGCTACTATTTGCCGTCATCTTGATTTTATTCAGGCCGGTTTCCCTTCGGCAGTGAGTAAACAGCGTTGATTGGAAATAAAGAATAAGTTTCAGGTGAGACTCGAACTCTCACCCCTCATGCGAATTCCAGGGTAAACTCGAACTGATATCCCTCGTAGAGATTTCTGTTCGCTAGTTGGATTCAGTAGCTCAATTTGTAGAGTGGCAGGGCGTAAACCTGGCCTTCCAAAAGGGATATGAGTTCGAGTCTCATCTTAAGCTTATTATTTATTTATAATGTTTACTAACTGCCAAAGGGAAACCGGCCTGAGTGAAGTTGTGATGAAAGCCAACTGAAAAGATGAAGGTAAATAGTAATCATAAATAATAATGATTCATAAATTATCTTTAACATTTTGTAAACCTACTAAAAATACAAATATTAACATAATTGCCCCCCAGGGTTTGTTGCAGAATAAAGACAAAGTAATAAAGTTTTTGTATTTTACAAACATTAGTACACTAGTATATGGGTGCTATTAGTCACATGTAGCACATGTAGACAATATTCAATTTCCACCCAGGTACCCAAATTTCCCGAATGAAACGTTCCCTAACCGAAATATAGGGTGTCCATCAATTACATAGTTATATTATAGTAAGACCTTGAACAGCGTGGTTTTAAACAGTACAGCAAATCTTGGAACTAATTAACCGCATTAATCAAGGTATACCACCTTGATTAGTGCGGTTAATTAGTTCCAAGATTTGCCGTACTGTTTAAAACCACGCTGTTCAAGGTCTTACTATAATATAATGTGGTTATTTTCAGCTTATACTTAGTTACATTAATTTGTACAGCAATACCATAACCGTACTACATCAAAACCCGCACTAATTAAAACCGCACTATTCAAGGTATCTTTACAACTTTGAAAATCTATTAAAAATATAAATATTAACATAATGGGGGATTGTTGCAGAATAAAGTTTCTTTTTACAACCGTTACTACACTTCTACATGGGTGTTATTAATAACATGTAGCACATGTAGACAATATTCAATTTCCAGCCAGGAATGTCCGAGCAGATTCTTTGCTTTGTCTTTAATGTATCCCCACAAAAAGAAGTCTATAAGAGTTGCATCGGATGACCCTGTGCGGCCAAGGAACCAATCCATCCCTTCCGATCCACCGAATAGGGCATGTTTCATTGAGAAATTCGCGTGCCTGGCTGGGCTAGGAGAAGTGGATTCATGCCTTTCCCAAGGGCATAGTGCGAAGAAAACGCAAAATGTACCAGTCGAAACTGAACTCAGTTCTCTGATTCCACTCCCCGTGCAGTTAACCACTAGGCATCCCACGCAAAAATACTTGCTTGGTCTGAGTTCTTGAGTTAACTTGGTTACAACTAACCCAGAATTAACGCGGTGAAGAGGGGGGGGAGATGCTCTGACCTCTAATCTGCCTGTTATCCGCTCTAATCTTTAAGCCATGACCGCTGATGCCACTAATAGTTCACGTAATTACGTTAAGAAGTCTGGCAGACGTTTATGATCTAGCCACCTTCAAGCAGATATTTTTTTGCAACCAACACCGGCGATTGATATTCTAGATAATGTCTGCCAAGTATGGTGTGTTATTTAGAGCTAGAAATGTCTGCAAAATGGCTAAAATCGGCTAAATCTTTCCATTTCCGGGTAATTTTATTGCCAAATATGGTTTGTTATTTATAGCTAAAACTGTCTTTAAAATAGCTAAAATCAGCTAAATTTTTCCATTTCCGGCTAATTTTATTGCCAAATATGGTTTGTTATTTATAGCTAAAACTGTCTTTAAAATGGCTAAAGTCAGCTAGATTTTTCCATTTCCGGCTAACTTCATTGCCAGGTATGGTTTGTTATTTATAGCCAAAAACTGTAAAAATTGCTAAAATCGGCTAAATATTTCCGGCTGATTTTATTGCCAAATATGGTTTTGTTATTTATAGCTAAAATTGTCTATAAATTGCTAAAATCGGCTAAATTGTTCCTTTCCGGATAACTTTATTGCCAAATATAATTTGTTATTTATAGCTAAAAATGTCTTTAAAATCGGCTAAATTTGTCCATTTCCGGCTAACTTTATTGCCAAGTATGATTTGTTATTTATAGCTTAAAATGTCTTTAAAATGGCTAAAGTCGGCTAAATGTTTCCATTTCCGGCTAATTTTATTGCCAATTATGGTTTGTTATTTATAGCTAAACATGTCTTTAAAATGGCTAAAATCGGCTACATTTTTCCATTTCAGGATAACTTTACAGCTAAAATGTTATATATACTCGTGTAAAGCCCACTTATGAAATAAAATAACTATACACTAAGTCTTCAGAACAAATCTTTTATTAAACTTACTAATTATTGTTTTTAAAATGGCAGGATTTTTGGCTACTGTAGATTCTTTATCGTCTAAATCTGAAAAGGAAATCAGCCAGATCTAGCTGAAAAATGGCTAATTTGGCAACCGTGATTCTAAATACACAACAACATCGTCTTCTTCCCCTCCAACCTCATTTCTACCCCGATTCCACCCTTAAAGGTGAAAGGTGAGTAGTAAGAGGCGGACAGTACGTGATTACGTACAGGAAATCAAGCAAGGTGTGAGATTAGATAAGATTAAGAAGGATTAACAGGACCAATTCAGATATAACATCACTTAATACTACTACTTCATACACCATCAATTGATTATCTTGGGGCGCCTCGTTGTGGTGTAATCGTTAGCCAGCTGGTCTCATTATTACTGAGTAGTGAGTTCGATTCGCACTGGGTGCCTCATCCTTGTGGCTTTGTGACAAAACTAAGTTAAGCTTAGTAAATAACTAACAACAAATAATGATAGTTTTGAGAAGGGTCATTAACATTCAAATAGGCCGAAGAATGGATCGGCCGAAACGTAAACAACAAGGAGGAGTTCAATCGTCCGAGAAACTATTTGAATACCAATAATGCTAGTGAAATATAATTATGGCACTTGGGCCACTCGTCATAGGGTAATGGCTAGCAAGCTAATCTCGTTGACCGTTAATAGTGATTTCGATCCTCTCTGGGTGTCCCATACTAATAGTCTTGTGCTTAAAATAAGCTAAGCTTAGTAATGAAGAATTATAATTGGGACACCTGTATATCTCGTTGTGGTGTAATGTTTAGCAAGCTGGTCGCGCAGATCATGACGTCACATTGGATCAAAAAGGCCTTACGTCCATTTTTATGGT
>VCCN01006095.1:539508-549958 GCA_006491835.1 Architeuthis dux | reverse complement strand
ACAGGGAAGGGGGAAGAGTGAGATAGAAACGATAGAGAGATAGATAGGAAGGGATGCGAGAGAAGGAGAGAGAGAAGGGGAATTAAGATAAAATGATGTCGTATGTGCTGATTCCTTTAGCTTTACTATTTTCCAGTGGGTTGCTTTCTCAATTATATACACTGAGTAGAGTAGAAAAAGTCCCTTTGTTAACGGTCAGCTAAGAGCCTGCAATAACCTGAACACAGTAAATGCTTCCAACAGGATGTTAAAAACTTCGCCCAGTTTGACGCGTTTATTGTTTAGAATCTAGAACAGTGTTTCTTTTTTAGAACAGTGTTTCTTTTTTAGAACAGTGTTTCTTTTTTTGCTACATGCACCACCTCGTCAGCTCAAACAAATTCGATGTCTCCCTTACTATAAAAAAAAGGTAATGTAACAGGTCTGATTATTCACTCAATAGAAACCGTAAAGTGACCAACGTCTTTTGGCAGCATGCCGTGTTGGGGGTGATCAATTTTAAAAAATGGAAAAAGGGGTGATCAATTGATAAGTTACTTCTGTTGGATAACTAAAAAGTCCGAATTTTCAACAAAAAAACAAGCGTGTATTCAGCTGGGCACAAACTAGGGACCAATTTAGCATAAATGTACATTGTAAATTGAACTCACTAAAAAACCTATTTTAGGGTGGAATTTTGAAAAAAAACATAAAACCTTTTTTCTAGACATCATCAGCCGTTATAAGTCCACTGCTGGACAAAGGCCTTTCCCACCTCCTTCCATGACTGCCTACCTTGTGCTAACCTCTGCCAAATATTACCGGCAAACCTTTCTATCTCGTCCCTCCGTCTTGTGTCTGGTCTCTTCCTATTGTGTTTACTGTCCCATGGGAACCAATCGGTTAGTCTTTTGCCCCATTTATTGCCATTTCTTCTTGCTAGGTGACCAGCCCATCTCCACTTTTGCTGCTTAGATCAACGTGGATCAGAGGGAGGACTAGAGTGAAGTAATTAATAGTATTGTATAGTCAGAAATCAATAGTATTGTATAATTAGGAATTAATAGTATTGTATAATTAGGAATTAATAGTATTGTATAATTAGGATTTGATAATATTGTGTAATTAGGAATTAATAGTATTGTATAATTAGGAATTGATAATATTGTGTAATTAGGATTTGATAGTATTGTGTAATTAGGAATTAATAGTATTGTATAATTAGGAAGTGATAATATTGTGCAATTAGGAATTAATAGTATTGTGTAATTAGGATTTGATAGTATTGTATAGGAATTAATAGTATTGTATAATTAGGAATTAATTAGTTAAGCCTTAACTCGACTCAGTTTTGAGCCACGGAACGTATTTCGCTCTCCCCAACCAAATTCCAAATTGCCTCCCCTCACCAATATATTCAAATTGCCCCCTTGTGGGTCGTGCACCCCACATTCAGAATAATTGAGTCCGAATATTCATTGTCTAATGAGAGTCAGAAAGATGTAACCACTAACAGACGAATAGAATCACACCATATACTTCACGTATTTTGACTGAAACCACAAAATTATTATCTACGTTCTTGTGTCCGTCATTGTGCGTGTGTGTGTGTGTGGGGGGGGGTATTTATATATACGTATATGTATGTATGTATGTATGTGTCCGTGTGTCTCCGTGTGTGTGTGTGTGTGATATTAACGGTGACTCATCTAAATTCTCAACGCCACGTCTTTGTTGACAAGACGTAAAATAATAAAGATTTGCCTTTCTTGAAAGACGAACTGAAAAAAGCTTTTATAAATAAAGATGATAAAGCAAGAAACCGTTGAAGATTGTGGGAAGAGAAGGAAAGAAAGAAAGAAGAAAAGGAGAAAGACGGGAAGAAAGAAAGAAAGAAAGAACAAAAAAGAGAAACAAAGATGGACGTACTAAACAAGGAGACAGAAAGAGAGAAAAAAGAAAGAAAGGTGGATGAAGGAAGATAAATATATGCGCTGAACATAACGAAGAAAGAAAGAAAGAAATGAGAAGAAAAATCGTGAAAGTAGTGGATGAAGAGGGCAAATGGAATAGAGAGGTAAAAGAAGAGAAAGGAGAGTGACGTAGATGTAAAGAAAGAAAGAAAGAAAGAAAGAAGGAAGGAAATAAAGAAGGAAAGAGTGAAAGAAAGAAGCAAAGAGTGAAAGAAAGGGGGAAAGAGAGAAAGAAAGAAGGAAAGCGAGAAAGAGGGATGTACTCATTGAATAAAAAAGAAGAGATAAATAAATGGTTGAAAACTTAAGACGAATATTTTTCGAACAAAAGAAAAAGATTAAGGAATGAGAAAAAGAAGAAAATAGGTAGGAAGAAGAAACAAGAAATAAGAGAGAAGG
Source organism: Architeuthis dux (assembly GCA_006491835.1). Taxonomy (NCBI): domain Eukaryota; kingdom Metazoa; phylum Mollusca; class Cephalopoda; order Oegopsida; family Architeuthidae; genus Architeuthis; species Architeuthis dux. The sequence continues at coordinate 547,607 of VCCN01006095.1, read as the reverse complement.
AAAATAATATAACTAGCAACGCCATAAAAAAGAAGGAACTGAAAAAAAGGATAGAAAAAGAAATAAGAAAGAAGGAATGATCGTGTAAATGAGAGGCGTAATAAGAAAAAGAATCAAGACGAAGTGAAAACAGGTTTGGTTAGTCACTCAATAGAAACCGTCATGCGACCAACGTCTTTTGGCAGCATGGGTGATCAATTAAAAAATTGGAAAAAGCGGTGATCAATGAATAAATTACTTCTCTCGCCTTTTGTTGGGCAGGAATCACTAAAAGGTCTGATTTAAAAACAAAACAAAACAAGCATGAACGCTGCCAGGCACAAGGGACCAATTTAGCATAAACTTACATTGTAAATTGAAGCCCCGCTAAAAAAAACTATTTTTGGTGCGAATTTTGAAAATAACAAAAAGAAATGTTTTTTTCTGAACATAAGGCGTAAATGTCTAAATTTTCAGCCCTCTAGCTCCATTGGTGCGGCCTGTACGCGCTGCACCTACATACATGGATAGATAACCTGACCGATTTAAAAACTGAAGAAACCTATGTTGACAGTTTTGGTGACAGTTTTAGTTGACAGTTTCTAGTAACTTAGAACGCCATGAAAAAGAAGGAACTAAAAAAAAGGATTGAAAAGGAATGATCGTCTAAATGAGAGTCGTAATAAGAAAAAGAAGCAAGACTAAATGAAGGGAATACAATTCGAAAGGATATTACCATCGCAAATGCCTCTCTGCCGTAAACGACGCCATAAATGTTTCCGGCCCAAGGCAGACAATTTGCGCTTCTATTCATACGAATAACGACCAGCTTTTCTCTGGATATTGCTTTTTAATTAAACCCACCTCTATTCCATGTTATAAATAGTTACCGTATTTCACTATGTATAATACGCATATTTTCCGGGAATATTTTGCTAAAAAATCCAGGTGCGTATTATCTATGGAAACATAATTGTTATACATATTTGTATACATATTTGTATACATAATTGTATACACGGGATAATGCATTTTTCATTCGAAATTGATGCTCAATCGGGGTGCGGATTATACATGATGAAATACAGTATTACCCGTGAATAATTCACGGATATATTTGAATTTCTATGAGATTTTTTTTTTTTTAGAAAAGAAACTACTGAACTAAAGTGGAAGAGTCCATTGTTTCAAATGGTGGGTAGGAGATCTTTTTATCGGCAAAATTGTTACCTTTAAGTGAAAGAGTCCATTGATATGTACAGATAAACAAATAAAAATCGCATTGTTCATTATATAGATAGATTAGTTAATCGCCGTGAAAAAAATACACGGACATATAACATTTTTATGAGATGATTCTTTTTAGAAAAGAAACTACTTAATTCGTTTAAGTGGAAGAGTCCATTGTTTCAAATGGTGGGTAGGAGACATTTCTATCAATAACATTGGAAGTGGAAGAGTCTAATATTACGGACAGAGAAACTGAAAAAAAAGTCACCCTGTTCATTATATACAGTATCGCCCATAAATAAGTACACCCTACCACTATTTTATAGAAAGTTAATTGTCTTCTAAACCAAACATGTAAGGATTTTATTATTTCTAGTTGAACATTACACAACCAAAACGGATATTATCAGGTATTATTTATGACCAAACTCTACAGCATTGAAAAATATGAATATGATGCCGGCCAAAGATGAGTACACCACAACAAATATGCTGTAGAGTTTGATCATAAATAATACCTGATAATATCTGTTTTTATTGTGTAATGTTCCACTAGAAATAATAAAACCCTGTTATGTTTGGTTTAGAAGACAATTAACTTTCTATTAAAATGTGGTAGGGGTGTAACTTATTTATGGGCGATACTGTAAGTATGTTATTCTTTCTTTCGTTCTCAGGACAACGCCCATAAACCGTGTGATGTGATTGTACATGTGATCATGATGATAAAAATATATGGGAAAAAACTATCCATGAAGAATTTAACAGGCAGATAAAATCAATCGCAGGCGAAGGTTCATAGACATGACTGCGCAGAGGCCATCTGCCAGCGAAAATGGATTACTCCGTGTCTTTCTATCTGTCCACACGATATCTCCGAAAGTTCTCAATGAATTTCAATTAAATTTTTTGGAAGGATCGGCCATGGGATAAGCAAGAAGTGATTACATTTTATGGTGGATCCAGGAATATTTTTGGATTCAGAGATAATTTCCCCTTTTAAAAAAATACATGTATTCATTTATGTATTCGCGCATGTCTGACCACACGATATCTCCAAAAGTTCTCAATGAATTTCAATGACATTTTGTGGAAGGATAGGCCATGAGATAAGTAAGAAGTGACTAAATTTTATGGTGGATCCAGGATTTCTTTTGATTGAGAGATAGTTTCCTTTCGCTCATGTCTGTCCACACGATATCTCCAAAAGTTCTCAATGAATTTCAATGCCGTTTTGTGGGATGATGGACTACGGGCTAAGGAAGAGGTGATTAAATTGTGGGATGGATCCAGGAATTTCTATGATTGAGTCAGTGTACGGCGTTGTCGGAGTTATGCGTTCTCTGAGTGCTTTCTAGTTATTTCTTTCTTTCTTTCTGTCTTTCTTTCTTTCTTTCTTTCTTGTACTCAATTTCTGAAATAAAGTTTTTATCGAATCGCAACGAATTCGATCCAAAGTTTACATGGATATTATCAAACTCCAGTACAAAGTCTGGAGTTGACTTTATTTTCCTACCGTAACAAGAACAAAAACAAGAACAATCCTCACCAAAATTAGGGGTGTAAACCGATATGTAAAATTCACATTCCCCTACCGTGATTTGAACTCACAACCAACTGATTGCCAGGAGGCTGTCTTACTGACTGAGTTAAATTGACAAGTCTTATATTCTAACGAAAATGTATCATAAATACATTTATACAAAAAAATATATATTTTTATAATGCTGTATTCATTATACAGGGTGTCCCTAAAGTCTGGACACATAGGTAAAATGCATATTTTCAATAAAAAAAAATTTGAACAACATTTTATTTAATTGAAATATTAATAAATAACATCTACAATGTGTTTTCCACCATTTGTGATGCAAAGTTCAATGCGCTTTGCGAGATTCACATGAACCCGATGCATTAACTCCACATTTTCGTCAATTTGAGCACATTCATTTATGCTGCGTTCCCTCAGGTGACTCGTATCTTTACCCCAGAAAAAGAAGTCAAGGGGGCTAAGGTCTGGTGAACGAGGAAACCATTCAACAGAAAATATAGTTAGTTATAAATAGTGATATTTCCTATGTGTCCAGACTTTAGTGGCACCCTGTATATACAATACAAACGTTGCAGTAATCATCTTCAGTCGGAATAGAAATGGTGTGGATTTTTGACCCTGCAGTATCCAGTCTTGTTTATTACATCAGAGTCATGAATCAACATCGATTTTCTGCAGGGAATCAATTAACTAATGATTGCTTCTATTCAAGGTGAGAAAGTCCGACTGTGGAAGTGTTTATGAAGAGAGAGAGGGAGGAGAGAGAGAGGGGGGGGCGACTATTTTCATGAATTATGGTCACGTGATCGTCTGGCTGCACTTGTGCGCATGCTTGTGCATAACAGACAAACATTAACCCACTTACGTCTACACTTCCTATAATAATCTATATATGTAAATGCGATTTGTCTGTTTGTCTGTCACGCTATAGAAACCACCTAAACATGGACGATTCCCCAACCAAATTCGGCATACTTACTCAATGGAACTAGGAGAAGGTTTTGAAAGTTTTGGGGGGAAAAGATTTTTATTTTTTATTCCCCCCGATATTTGAATCAAATGTGATCCAAGAGTTCATGATTGGTGATGATTTTTCAAATGAGGTATGATTCAATAAATACATAGTTCAAATCCATGATCTCTTATCTCAGGTAGGAACAAGCAGAATAATATTAAATGTGATTCGAGAGTTCATGATTGGTGATGACTTTTCAAATAAGGTAGGATTCAATCAATACATAGTTCAAATCCATGATCTCTTCTCAGTTAGGAACAAGCAGAATAATATTATAGATTCTATCTGGTCAAAGAATTAGGCCTTCCACAGGAACTAGCTGAAAGTTCCTGGCGTACGTAGTTCAACCAAATTTGGCATGTATACTCAATGGAAGTGGAAGATTTTAAAGGAAAAAGTTTTTTGATTTTTTGAATAACAGATGATATTGTGTGTCCGATAATAATGATCTGATTTCCATCTATCTATCTACCTATCTATCTTACTATAATTCACCAATCTTTTGAGAAATCTCCCCAGATGTTTAAATTAAATGTGAGCCATGATTTTCAAATAAAGTATGATTCAATAAATACATTAGTTCAAATCCATGATCTCTTATCTCGGGTAAGAACAAGCAGAATAATGTTTTCTATAGTTTTGAGAAGGGTCATTAACGTTCAAATAGTTCTTTTCTATAGTTTTGAGAAGGGTCATTAACGTTCAAATAGTTCTTCGGACGATTGACGTTAACAACACAAACAACAAGGAGTTCAATCGCCCGAAGGACTATTTGAAAGCAGAATAATATTAACTGGTCAAAAATGTAGACCGTACGCCGCGGGCGGGTTTCAACCGGTCGTAAATCAATCGCCATTCTCTACATTTTTAAAGGCTTTTGACATGGAAGTGAAATAACCATTAATCCCGAGAAGCAATGGCGTCCGTGGATTTGAATAGTCGGGGTTGGTAAATGGGGGATTGTAGTCGCTATAGAGAGGGCGACATGTACGGGGCATGGGTACAGGCAGGGTTGCCAGATCAGTTTTCTCAAAAACCGACAATAGTGTTCCTAAAATCGGACAAATTCGGTCATCCCTGCTCGAAATCTGTCAAAAATGGACAGAAAAAAATGATGGCTAAAAATAGCTAATAGTGGCTAAGAGTTGCTAGATTAGCATCACAATAATTGAAATAAATAGCTAAAAGTGGATAGAAGTAGCTACATCATTATATCAATAATTAAAATAAATAGCTAATAGTGGCTAGAACTCGCTAAATTATTATCACAATAATTAAAATAAATATCCGATAATTAAAACAACAAAAAATATCTAAATTTAAATATAAAATATCTAAGTTGGCCAGGCTGAGTGGGGCCTTAAAATCGGACAATTTTGGATGTCCGATTCTTAAATTTTTTAATCGGACATTAGGGCTAAAAGGAAGACAATGTCTGAAATCGGACATATCTGGCAACCCTGAGTAAAGGGGCAAACCAGGGTTGCCATTTGAACTAGCTTCTCTTTGGTGTATTTAGCTCGTAGCTCCTACATTTAGCTCTTAGCTTCTAATTTAGCTCCTTTTCAGTTTGGGCGATAATATAGGCAAAAATGGTGGAGTCCACGACCCACCCACGAACTGCGCTATAGCGAACCGCGCTTTAACGAACTGCGCTATAACGAACCTGTGCGAGATAGACCACGCCCTCATTCAACAGACAAATTAAGTTGAGTAAGTACAGACATGCATTTTCTTGAAATAGATCGCGGCTGATTATAGATTCGATCAGTTCTAAAATTGTTTGGCTAACATGAATCGATATATGAATGCATATGTGCGACCCGAACCGATCATCGTGGCTCAGTGGCAGAGCGCCCGCCTTCGGTTCGGTAGGCTGAGGTTCAATCAACAGCCGAGTCACACCAAATACTTTTTTTAAAATTGTACTCAAATTATTCTTGATCTCCAATCCTCGCTGTTTACTGACGGTCGTAGAATGACGGTCTGGGTAGTTGCAATGAAAGGCAACTAACATTAAGATTAAAGAAATACTAGCATTCCAAGGGAAATTATGAATCACCGACACCCATATATGCTGTGTTGGGGGTGATCAATTAAAAAGTTGGGGAAAAGGGTGATCAATGAATAAGTTACTTGTCTCGCCTTTTGTTGCGACCACAAACTAGTGACCAATTTAGCATAAACTTACATTGCATATAGAACCCCCTCTAAAAACCTATTTAGGGAGGGGGGAATTTTCAAAAAACAAAAAAAAAACGGTTAGGGCTGGGCGAAGTCCGGATACATAGATACATATAAATGCCAGAACACATGAATAGCCTAAACCCAGCAATAAACCAGTGTTGTGGGTAGCTAAATAAATATCAAAACAGTAGTAGTGCCAGCAACCGAAAAAGGAGCATCAGCGCTGGTATTGGTGATAAGATATACAATTGTATTACTAGACCTTTTCCCGAGAAAATTAAAAAGTAAAGCTAACACATTTTAAAATACGGCAATTAAATTAAAAACTACGACCATCAAATTAAAAATAAGGCAACCAAATTTTAAAATACGCCAAGCAATTTAAAAATCCACGCCACAATTCAGTTCACTTGTCTTTTAAATTTGCATGGCGTATTTTAAAATTTGGTTACCGTATTTTAAAATTTGGTTACTTTATTTAAAATTTGCTTGCTGTATTTTAAAATTTGGTTGTCGTATTTTAAAATTTGGTTACCGTATTTTTAAATTTGGTTGCCGTATTTTAAAATTTGGTTGCCGTATTTTTAAATTTGGTTGCTTTACGTTTTAATTTGCTCAGGAAAGGGTATATGTGTGATAGTCGCATCGCTAACAATGTGGTAAAAATAAATATTGTCTGAAAATCAGAGAATAGTTTTGTTAATCCACGGATTGTTTGAACTAGTATCCTTAACTTTTGACTTATCTTTCTATCTTCCTCAGATCTATGTTGTGCTATAAATCAATCTAGGAACACGTCAGCCAGATCGGATGATATTTTTTATTGGGTTCTGACTCTCTATATTTCACCAGTCATGCTGGTCTCTTCAGGAGTCTTGAAATAATGTGATTTCGTTTTGAGCTAACGTATTTCTGAAACGAACTCATTGATTTCTCACAATGAACGTTGTCAATAGAAATAACGTTGTTAAACGAAATGATTCTTTAAAAAAAAAAGAATCAGTGTTATTGTGGATTACACAATATTTCAGCCCTTGTGCTCCGAATTGAATGCTTGGGTCCATTTTATTTATGTTGTATTCGATAGGCCTTGCCCAGTCCATTTTTGTCAGCTCGGCAATAGGAACATATTTCCTAATTCGCAGAATCCGCTGTGTGAAAATCTTGTGCTCGTCGGAAAATTCTCATGTCAGCAAAAAATGTCGATATTGGAATTCGTGAAGTGTGAACTGCGTTTCTTTCTATCGAGGAGTGTGGAAAAGAACTAGACGCTACTGGAGACTAACCAAATGGAATATACACCTCGCTAAGTCAGAATAATTGGTGCAATTATTATCTTAACACGTTGAACTTATGGGAATTTTATAACGGTTAAGACGGTGGTCCCCAACCACAGGGCCACGGACAGATACCGGGCCGCAAAGGATGTTCTACCCGGCCGCAAGGAAACAGTAGGATTTGAAACGATATGTATAAAAACAAATTCATTTCTTTCTTTTCCTTATCTATCTTAGGTAAGCGAAGAATGCATTTCAGTATAAAAAATAGAGCAAAAGTCTCATTTTTGCAATGGCCTCAAACGAATTTTGGGAACACTATTGTCCATTTTTGAGAAAACTGATCTGGCAACCCTGTTTAAGACACCCAACACAGGTATTCCAAGCTGTATATATGCACACTTTAGAAGCTAAAAGCGATCTTTTTGCTTGTGTTAAAATAAGTCGCTTTATTTCACTTTATTTGATTTTTCATGAATAACCTTTATTGACCCGAAACTTAAAAAACAGCAAAGAGATTTTACGACCGGTAAACCGAAACACAAAGTCTTTACGACTTCGTCACGAAACCTGATGAAACTTAGTTCATCATGTCCCAGTAGTCTCGAAAGGGTTAATTGAACCGATTTCTAAGACTTCCAGAAGAATAACCGGGAGAATATCTGAATGATGCATAAAGTATTAACGAACTATTCCAGATGTTGTCTTCATTCACAATTAGAAACCGTCATCCAAAACTGTCACCAAAACTGTCAACATAGGTTTCTTCAGTTTTTAAGCTGGTCTGGCTATGCATGTATGTAAGTATGCATGTGCATATGTATGTATGTATCACGCGTGCAGGCCGCACCAATAGAGC
>VCCN01006095.1:368431-384739 GCA_006491835.1 Architeuthis dux | reverse complement strand
TATATATATATATACTAAAATCATTAGCAATGCATTGAAATTATACATATAATAGCCCTATTCAGTCAGTGATACTTGTGTTATTTCGTGACCATTGACAATCCACTGTTTTCCTGATCTCCAATGCGTGTACATAATAAAATTATTTACAATGCAATTCTATAGTAAAATCATTAGCAATGAATTCACATTATACATAATCCTATTCTGTCAGTGAATGGAAACATTCCAGTATTTTATGACAACATCTTTTATTCATATAAATTCATAGCGTCATTATTCAGTCATCAAAGTATTCCCCCTGGCTTTCTATAACCTTGCGCCACCTTTCAGCTAAATTGTGCATTCCATCATATTAGGTTGGTGCAAGAATTTATTCATAAAAATTCATAGCGTCATTATTCAGTCATCAAAGTATTTTCCTGGCTTTCTATGACCGTAAAATTCCGCGCGCGACAATTCAACCCACGGATAGAGGAGCGCATATATATATGCGCTGAATTGTCTTGCGCGGAACGGACAGGTTACGAACTGATTCACCTCTTCAAGTTCACGCAGTGTGTGCTATATCTCCGTTGGAACGTTCCTCCAATTCATTATTTTTTCAAGTTCTGAGGACTTCCCGAGCATTCTGTCCTTGAGCTCAAAATCTCCTTTTGTTTTTTGTTTTTTAATAATTCAGCAAACCATTCCCGACGCGTGCTTGCACCTACTGAATCATTAACGTGGCATTCAGTGGTCCATTGCCTAGCTTCTTCCGCTGTACTTTTCGCCAGTTCAAACCTGAAAAGCCCACAGAATCGAATATGCATTTTTTATTCAGTCATGATGTTCAACAAAATAAAGTACTAGCATTCCAGGGGAAATAATGAATCACCGCCACCCATATATGCTGTGTTGGGGGTGATCAATTAACAAATTGGGAAAATGGGTGATCAATGAATAAGTTACTTATCTCGCCTTTTGTTGGGCCGTGTTCACTAAAAAAGGTCTGAATTTTCAAAAAACAAGCGAGCACAATCTAAGTGACCGATTTAGCATAAACTTACATTGCATATTGAAACCTCTTCTAAAAACCTAGGACGGGTTCAAAATTTTAAAAAAATAATTTTGAGGCGAGTGTGTGTGCAAAATTTCAAGTCTCTACTATGTACGGTTAGAGTTGGGCAAAGTCCGGTTACATACATAGATACATATAAATGTCAGAACACATGAATAACCTAAACCCAGCAATAAACCAGTGTTGTGGGTAGCGGTGATAATAATTCTTGAAGAGCATGTACGCACAGACACTCTGTTTATATTATGAGCAGTATGATTTTCTTGGAGCTCTGCCCCTAACCATGGACTCTTTCACTTAACAAGTATTCTGATAAAAATATCTCCTACCACCATTTTAAACAATGGACTGAAAGCCTTACGAAGATCACACTGTTCATTATATAAGTTAGATCGTCCGTCTGTCGTTTATCGTTTAACAAACAAGTGACAGGTGTCTTATCAGCATTCATCAACGAAATATAAATAAAATATCAGGTTTGTTTGTTCCGATGCCTCTGATTTCATTGAGTTCTTTTTATGGACCAGACGATAAGGGGAGATAATCACTTGTTACGCTATCTTGAAACGCAATTCGTCACAAAACCTTTTGATTAACGAGGCGATCAGTTTTTTTCTTTTTGATCCCGCGTTCTGGCTAGTTAACCAAAGGATCAATAATCTACCTCTGTCATCCAAGTTGGGGCATGTTCGTTCAGTCGCTCGCAGCCATGCCAGTCAGGTTATTGCGTGTAGTGTAAAGATCGGTCTCCTCCTTAGGAGCTTTAATGGGATCGCCACGAGTGCTTCTCTGCATTATCTCCAAGCTGTTCACAGCTCCTGGTATTATCAGTTGGTCACCCATCTAGATACTGACCAGGCTCGACGTTGCTTAACTTCGTTGATCGTACGAGAACCGCTGTGTCCAACTCGATTTAGACGTGACTATCACTTGGTTAATCAAATAATCAATAGTTTACCTATTCACTCGTGTCTGTCCGTATGTCTGTCCACACGATATTTCCAACAGTTCTCAATGAATTTCAATAAAATATTGTGGAGGGTTGGGCAATGGGTTACGGAAAGAGTGAATCCTTTTCAATTGAGAGATATTTTTTATTCTACCGGAAAAGAGTTTTAAAACGTGTAATTAATAAAGGGCCAATTTCAAATTTCAAGAGAAGTAACTCAATATTCGTTCATATTTAGTTCTGTCCCTTGTTTTTTGTTAATTCATTTTCATTCAGTTTTTAGTTAGTGTATGGCGTTGACAGGAATGCGTTTTTTCCCCTAATGTTCTCTTCTGGAATAAAGGGGGTGGCTATTTATGCATCACGCGTACAGGCCACACCAATGGAGCTAGAGGGGTGAAAATTTCAACATGAAAATTTTAAAAAAACAACAGAAAACCAACTTAGAATCGCACAGAGAGCTATGGAAAGATCAATGCTAGGAATAACTCTAAGCGATAGAAAAAGATCAACATAGATCAGATTGAGGACTAGAGTAAAGGATATTATACAAATAATTAAACAGCAAAAATGGAGATGGGCTGGACGCTTAGCAAGAAGAGATGATAATAGATGGTGCGAAAGACTAACCGATTGGTGCCCATGGGACAGTAAACGCTGTAGGAAAAGACCAGACACAAGATGGAGGGACGAGATAGAAAAGTTTGCCGGTAAGACGTGGCAGAGGTTAGCGCAATCTAGGTCGTCACGGAAGGAGATGGGAAAGGCCTTTGTCCAGCAGTGGACTTGTAATGGCTGATGATGATGTCTAGAAAAAACGCCCCCCCCCCCGGTTTTTAGTGGGGGGTTCAATTTACAATGTAAGTTTATGCTAAATTGATCCCTTGTTTGTGCCCGCTTGTTTTTGGAAAATTTGGACTGTTTAGTGATCTAACAATTCATTGATCACTCCCTTTTTTAATTGATCACCCCAATGCTGCCAAAAGATGTTGGTAACATGACGGTTTCTATTGAGTGGCTAAGCAGACCTGTTTATTTATTTATTCATTTATTTATTTATGTTTTTCAATTAGAAAAAATAAATATATATAAAAACTGTATTCCAAGTCAGTTAAAAGTTCCTACACAACACTAGAGTTTCAGACCATCATTTGATGAATATCACAGAATCATTATTATAACAAGGAGAGTGTCCATTTACATCATTGACAAACAATTATCTATGTTTTTTATTCATCTTCCCAATGTTTCCATTTGTATTTGGAAAGTCCTATTGTCATAGACACATGACAGGCACTCCCAAACACTTGGCACCCTGGGCAACTTCCCGTGTTGCCGGTAACTCCGAAGCAGCCTTGAAATCCAACCCATGATATCATGTGTGGCATAAACAACTAATTATTCCAATCAAACGCCATTGCTTTTACAAGGTCAAAGATTTCAGCTTTGTAGTTTATTGAATCTGTTTTTTGCTTTATACTCCATAAAATGATTGGTAATTAATTAATATTGATTAATTGCAATTATGTTCTTGACATCTCCGCGCAAGACAAATCAGGGCAAGGACGAACAAAAACAATCCATTATTTTTTGAGTTGAATTATTTTTTGAAATTTATTTACTTCTGTAGTTCAATAAATTATCCGCTCAATATTTCTATAGTCGTTAATAATCTTTATTCTTATATCGGACATACCAAATTTAACTACCATTTTTCTTATTAATTTAAACCCAGCCCAACTAAATTGAAGCTGGCTTAATGACGCAATTAACTGCTGTCAAAAAAGCCTATTTCAAGTATATATTAACTTCTTTATTGCTAAATGAGTTTGACGACAAACTATGGAGTTACGATGATTTATCACAAAAATTAAAATCATTTGTTTTTGTTGGTCCTTGCGCGGTTTAGTCATGCATGGATTTGTCGTGCGCCGAACTGTCTGGTCACGCTTTATTGAATCAGTTTTTTGCCCTATTATCGTCCGTAAAGTAATTGTTAACTAATTGGTTATTAATTAATTGGTTGTTAATTAATTGGTTGTTAATTAATTGAATAATTGTAATTATGTTCTTCGGAATCAGATTCATCTTTTTTAAAATTAATTGTAATTCATTGTTTATAACTTTGAGAAGAGTCATTAACAATTCAACTTTTGTTCGGACAATTCAATGACTTCTTCCCATTTTTGATGTTGCCAACACAATATTTCAGCCGGTTCATTCTACTGCCTTCTTCGGGTGTAATATGTAATATCCGTAAGGAAAGAGGGTCTCTTTTTTTGGTCTCTTTTTTCGGTCTCTTTCATTTTACATTTTATTTACAAGCTTTGCGGTTAACGTTTACATTTTCTGTTTGAGACCGCTTTTTGCTTTGCACCACCGGAGAAAGAGACCGAAAAAACGGTTATTACATATTACATCTGAAGAAGGCCGTATAATGACTCGGCCGAAACGTTGTTTTAACATCAAAGATGTGAAGAAGAGATTGGATTTTCCGAACAAAAGTTGGGATTGCTATTTATGTTTATCACATTTGAACAATTTAAATTTAATTTTAAAAACAAATTTAATTTCATTCTGTTCTATGCAGTTCATGCCTGACTATATTTTTTCTTTCTTTCTTTCTTTCTTTCTTTCTTTCTTTTCTTCTATCATTCTTTCTTTGTCTTTCTCTGTCTCTTCCCCCATTCCCTCTTCTTCTTCTTCTTTTTTCGAATATCTTTTTTATTCTCTCTCTTTTCCCCCCAAAATATTCCCATCTCTCTCTCTCTTTCTCTCTCTCTCTCTCTCTCTCTCTCTTCACATCCTGGTCGTTGTCCTTCTCCCTCTCCCTCTTCCTCTCTCCTCCTTACTCTCCATTTCTTAGCCAAGAGCACGATTACCAAGCTAACCACCACCACCACACCAATCTCCAACACCACCAGCACAACCACCTCTATCAACAACAACAACAACAACAACATCAAAACAACAACAACAATAACAACCAACAACAGAAGTACCACCACCAACAAGTACAACAACAACAACAACATCATCAACAACACAACAATAACAACAACAACAACTATAGCCAGCAGCACCACCACCACCTTCCTCCTTCTTCTCCGCCGCCTCCACCACCGGCAAGAAACAAAGAATTGAGAGTGACGTTTTCCGATTCTCCTCTTTGTGATTCTCGCTATGGCGAGCAATCCAGCCGGGTTCCCAAGTCGGCCTCTTCCAACTGTGACGTGGATATTAGTAATCTGAACACGGCTTTCCTGCGCAGGCCAATCAAAAGATCCCAAAGGTAAGGGACACGTGACCAAAATGGCGTTCAGTCGTTGCTAGTTTGAAAGGGTCAATATTTGTTTTTTTACAGTGGACGACGCTTTCTTCAAGGCCTCTCTCTCTCCCTTTCATGTCGAGAAACAAAAAAACAAAAATAAATAAATATATCAGGTTCCCTGAGGGCATAGAATTCAGACTCGAATTTCCAGTACTTAATTTCAACAACAAAAAAACTCCTACTTTTAAGCCTCTATTGGCATGTTGTTTTTATAATTAGCAAAGGTCTATTTACATCTATGTTATAGCCTTGAAAATTCCTGTATCCCTTAAAACACTGCCTTTCAAGCTAAAATGCTACAAGGAAGCCTGTTTTGACTTGTTTTTTACCCTTTGCAAAGCGTACTTTCAACAATTATCATATATTAGACTCGTTTACCTCATAATGACGTCATTATTCATCATATAAAGAGAAACTGTAAAGCTATTTCAATTGAGAAATTGTCACAGAATTCAAATAGTATTGTGCACAATCATATTTCTCTTACAAATAACGAAATATTGAAAGTCTTCTAAGGGAAGTAACTCTTGCGTGAAAATGTAAAAGTTAAATGTGAAAATGTAAAAGTTATTTCCCTTGCGTGACAGACGGGCCAACCAGCACACACTGCGTATTATGTGTTAGATATTAATATACAACGCAATGTGTGGCTAAGGTATTTCAAAGCTATAAAAGTCTAGGGTTGCTCAATGAAATACACGAAGTATACTTAAAGTAACTCTTGCGTGGAAATATAAAGGTTATTTCCCTTGCGTGACAGATGGACCAACCATCACACACTGCGTGTTATATGTTAGATATTAATATACAACGCAATGTGTGGCTGAGTTAGTTATGTAATTCCCAATGGTAGCAATAATCGGTATTTCAAGTTCTAAAAGCTCAATGAAATACACGACACTCTGTTCAAATATAAATTCAAATGATTTCTAAACCAATCGTGACAAACCAATCAGATTGCCCCTTTTTATAGATAGCCACCAATTAAATTATAGCTATCAACCAATCAGTGTGTGTCATAGCAAGTAGAGTGTGATTATCAACCAATCAGAAAGACTCAATTATAGCGATCAACCAATCAAATCCAGCTGCATCATTTAATTGACCTGGATGGCCCAATCGTCCAGTAATTTATCGCTAGTGATCTACAGAGGTGTAGCCGGTGTAGGGCTAGGGGTTATTTGAAAGCTCACCCCGGCCCCAATGGAGGGGGCCCCAAAAGCTTTATAAATAATAGTTCGCCTAATGCATTTCTACTGACAAATGTTGGAAGGGGCCCTCAAGGAGCCAAGCCCTCGGGCCCCAAAATCTCTTGCTACGCCACCGGTGAGCTATCAATCAGATTGCAACCTTCCCAGCCAATCTATTCACAAAAAACATTATGTATTTATATAGTCGTATAAAAGCAAGACAGGTGCAGAGTGGCGTAACAATTACATTAATGCCCTTGGGAAAGGCATGAATCCACTCCCCCAGCTATGGGTAAATAGTAGGGCAGTTGGAGCCCTTTAGCCCTGTAAGGCAGTCCATCTAAGAGAATGTTACTCTGACAGAAACAAACCTACAGCTTGGCAGTTGCCATAGCTGGTCCCAAGCCCGGCTAAAGGCGGTGGGTTGATATGGGGGTAGCAACTCTACCCTGTAAAACCTACTGAAACCGCAACAGAGTGATTGCGGCCCTATGCTCCATGAGGAGTTTACAGGATTAAACACAATAATAACAATAAAAGTACGACATGGATCTATCCAACTCCGTTCGAATAAGTTCATGTTAGGACCTGTTCAGACGTTGATGGATTTATGTCCATATACGAACCATTCATTTAGGGTCTATAGTTTAGTGCACAACTTTAAATGGAACAAACAAGAACAAAAACGGTTTTTGTTATTTAGCATGGTGTAGAAGTTGGTCTCCTCTTAAAAGGATTCACATGGATTCCCACAGGAAGGCTCTCTGCATGCTCTCCGATGATCTACTAAGTCATAGGATAACTTGATTTTATATATATAATACATATAATCAGGGTAGTCAGGATGTTGAAAATGGCTTAAACGGCCGTAACATGTACATCAGAAGACATACACCAATACACAATTTTTTAAAAAAATTTTGAAGTTTTAGAATTTAAATATTTTATAACGTCTAGAAAACTGAAATTGAAAATATTTTTAATTTTCATAGTTTATTAATAAAGTTGTACCAGAAGACATACACCAATACACAAGGCGGAACTACGTTCATAAAAATGTTAATTTTAAAACTTTATGGTTTTTAAAACTTTTAGAATGTAATATTTTATAACGTCTAGAAGACTGAAATTAAATATTTTCCATTTTTGTTGTTATCGTTGTGATCATATAGATTCTAAGCCCCCGAAAATCTTTTTAGTTACCTCGATATTGATTGGGAGATTAATGGAGCGGCCATTTTCAAAAAGTCTGTCTGTCTACTGGAATATTGACCCGAAAGCTTCTGTCTGTGGTGGTTATGCTGTGATGTGATTTCAAAGACTGCTTGTTATGCGGTGTTTTAGTTTGTTGTTTCTTTCATGTGTGTTTCTGTGCGTATTGTCACGCACAATTAGATAACGCTTTACATAGACTGTAATAATAACAATAGTAATAATAGTAATAATAATGAAAAAAAATAATGATATTCAGAATCCACACAGTTGTAGAAAAACGTTGCATGATAAATAGATAACAGTAAAAGAAAAGAGAAAACAAAGAAAATGAACAGTTACGTTTGTTGTTGATCCTTTTCAGTCGTTTATTTATTGTTTCTATCCTGAAAACTTAGCGACCATTGGACTCTCTGGTTGGCTGACTCAGAAGCGTAGCTGAATGGTGGACGATTTGAAAACACCGCTCGGGTCACCAATAGAGGCAGGTCCCAAAACTTTCATAAATAGTAGTTCATCTATTGCATTTCAACTGAAAGATTTCACTGAATGTTGGAAGGGGCCCTTCAAGGATCCAAACCCCCAAATCTCTAGCTACGTCTCTGATTGTGTCCATCCTGAAAACCATTGTTCTCTCTGGTCGGCTGACGTGTTTTAGAGAACAAAGTGTTTACGTCGTTGAACTAACGTTTCCCTTTGATGATCCTGTAGACTGGGCAGATCAATGTCAGCTGGAAAAGTGCGAAGTTCTGTGGGATCAATCTATGAGAAGTGGCTGGACAACTAATATATTTCCTATTGAGGTCGGAAGATGCCGAGGTTTTGTTGCCAACTCAGCCTCGAGATATCTGACTTGATTATCATCAACAGAGAAAAGGAAATATACCAAGAGGCTGCATGAATTTGGTACTCACGCAATTTGACGGGGAACCAACAAAGCCTGTTAGTATCGTGAGGTACTGCCGGGGCGCCCTGAGATAGTTGTAATGATGCTTCGGGCCCCGAAAGCATCCCCAGGGTCGTCATCTGATGAAAACTTTGTTGGTCACACTGCTACTGTTTTTGCAGCAGTAGTTGTATGAATTTGTTTATTCATTCAGATAGGATTTATCCTAGATCCAAGCCGCACATATTCGAGGAAGTTGGCGACTTTACCTGGTTAACGTTCGTAGCGATATCAATGCAGATTGTTCTGTCTTTGAGCTACGTTTACACCAAAGATCAAAGGGTGGTGTGTTCAGTCCCAGTGAATGCCAAGTTGCAGGATTGCTGTAAAATTTACTGAAATTCCCTAGAAAGTCAATGGGATCAAACGTAGAGTTCAGACCCTAAAATTGATTCAAGTCAAAAGCTCAAATTTTTAGATTACATCCTAATCAAAATTTAATTTAATTAATAAGTTTTTCAAATTCTGTGATACTATTTCTTCACAATATTCATTCATGTAGTTACAGGATGTCTGAATTCTATTTCATCCATGTTTTGATTCAATTAAATTAAATTTAATAATCTGAAAATCTGCGTTTTTGACTTGAATCAATTTTTGGATCTGGATTTTACATTTGATCCGTTCATTGGATGCAAAATACAGGCACCAGAGTTTTCATTGGTCAATAAATAATAAAGGAAGAAACGATTTGATTGGATGACTGGAAGATCAATAAGCTTCTCACGATTAGCCAATAGGGAATTAGAAAAACACTTGTATTTAAAAAAAGATGTCAAATAAAGAATTCACAATAAAAGAAAAATGACATGCGTTTGTTCCCATTCACCTGCATCCTCACCTCTCCCCCAGCAGGGCCGGCCCTGGGGTCCTTGGCGCCCCGGGCAAGCCGGTCCTGCTCCCCAGCCTGCTTGTTTTTCCTTCATCATACACCTGCATGACACCCTTTTGCATTTTGTCACGGATTGTTTTTTTTTTAATTTTGAACCCTGGGGATCTACGTGTCTGGGTTGGGTGTTTATGTGTGTGTGTGTTGTGTGTGTTGTGTGTGTATGCTGTGTGTGTGTGTGTGTTTTATTGGGGAGGGTAACTATTTACAATCCTTTTTTCTTCTTTTACCTTACTGTTTTTATATCCAAACGGACGGAGATATCCCAACATGTCTATCCATCGCACTTTGTCAACCTATTCTCTCTCTCTCTTTCTCTTTCTCTCTCTCTCTCTCTCTCTCTCTCTCTCTCTCTCTCTCTCTCTCTCTCTCTCTCTTATCTTAAAATTGCCTTAAGTCGTTGAATCCAGATTTCTCCAGGAAATTTCGTTTTGCCCCAAGGAAACGGTTCTATGCTTTAGACATTTCACTGGGGCAGGTTTTGAACTATATTTCCAAAGAGTTCCGTGAATCTGGAAGCAAAAAAGAGATTGTTGGTCCGGTCCAAAACTAACATCCATAATTGTAAAATACAGAAGCCTAAAAAGGAATGGGTACTGTTTTTCGTTGACGCAGCCGAATCGGCGAAATTGCCTAATTAGCGAATAAAACTACGTATTTACTTTTTTTTCACAAACAATAAATAAATACGTAGTTTTAATTTGATCAAAAGTTTATTTAATCACAACAAGGATAAAAACAACTATTTAAAAAAAATATATAAACAGCCAGAAGTAGATCATTGTGGCTATCTTACATAGCCACAATGATCTACTTCTGGCTGTGTTTATTTTTTTAAAAGATTTAGTTGCGTTTTCTCGCCAACGAGAAACCCAATTCGTGATTTGTTTTTTTATAAACACATTTATACTAAAAGATATAGATTTAACTGTTTAAGAAATAATAATCTTATTTCTGGATTAAATATTGGTAGGACCCAAAGGCTTTCTGCAGTTACTAGCTGAAAATAGGTTTCAGCTAGTAATCGTAATACTAGTTCAAGATTATAATATACTATATTTCCATTCAAGTATTTATTTACATCAATTAAGACAGAATGTAATTGGTACTGCAACAGTTTTTTTAGTAACCAGTGAATTTGTTAATGTCTGGAGCTAATGGTCGCTCCTGTCCTTTCCTCTTATCCATGGATATTAACCTAATGAAACTGTTACCCGTGTATAAGTCGACCCCCAATTTTTCACCTTAAGATTTGGTCTAAAAAATGCAACTTATTCACGAGTATGTTACGCCGAATCGGCGAAATTGCCTAATTAGCGAATAAAACTACGTTTTTACTAAAATAAATAAATACGTATTTTTAATTTGATCAAAAGTTTATTTAATCAAAATAAGGATAAAAACAACTATTTTTCTTACGATCAAAAGTTTATGTAATCAAAGTGAAATCAAACCTTTTTTTTACAAAAAATAAGTAAATTTCGCCAATTAGGCAATTTCGCCAATTAGGCCATTTCGTCAATTAGGCAATTTCGCCAATTAGGCAATTTCGCCAATTTGGCCATTTCGTCAATTAGGCAATTTCGCCAATTAGGCAATTTCACCGATTAAGCGTAACATATACACTACTTAAAATGTGCTTGATCATTCTCATGTACTCAGACTCAGTTGTTCCCAGGTCGTGCAACACATGAGGCGCTCCACTATGTACGACTTTCAGCCTGTCTGGTGATGTAGTTCCAGCTTCAGTTAATCAGTTGGAGGTCCCTCTCCACTGTCTGTTGCCAGTTTATATTTGGCCGTCCTCTCTTTCTTTGGCCTTTGGCGTCCATTTGATGGCGTCCATTTGATGGCTTGATTTGCAGGTCATGTCACAGCCAGCAGAAGCGTCGTCTGCAAATGGTGATTGATACGGGAGGCTGTTGTGATCTTTCCCTCCTAAACTGTATCAACATATATTCAGTAGACTTTTATTCGGCAGTGGCGGAGGAGGAGGCGATGTGTCCCTAATGCAGACCAGTCCGTATCAGTTGTATTAAAGCAGTGGTTCTCAAGGTGTGGTCCGCGGACCACTAGTGATTCACGAGACCCATGTAAGAGGTCAGCGAATGGAAAATCATTTTGAAATAAATGTAGCTTCTGAAAACTTTTGCTGGCTTATTATTACTATAATTACTTAAAATAAAAACTCTTTAGGGTCCCGCATTTTTGAGAACATTAAGTGGTCCGCGGGGCGGGAGGTGGGTAAAACCACTGTATAAGAGAATATATGTTGTGCCATATCCACTTATTTGTCGAATAAAACTTAAAGACTGGTACAGAGAGGCCGATCGAAATTTTAAGCAAATACTTAGAATCACTTCTTTTTATCAGATATCGATTTAAGAGGCCTTAAGTTGGGTTCTTCAAACGCCAGTTTAATTTCGTTCAATAACCTCACGAGACACTGAAATATAATAAAAGATCCATTTTATCTTACGGTTTTGGGCTTGCAACTAAACTCGTGCTCGTTTCAAAGGCGTAGATGTGCGGAACGTACTCCCCGTATTGTATGTGTATCAACCGTATCTTGCCTACCACCTCTCTCCTTCCTGCTCTCTCGCATTAAACCACTGTCGTCGGTTTTCAACCAAGTTTAACAAATAAATTATTGATGACAAAGTTAATAATAAGATTATTAGATATATTCACATTTCAAATCTCAATTATTTCATTGTCACCAATACTTTTCTCATTTACTCTTTATCCATTTATTTATTGTGAACATGTGTCCCTGTCAGCAGGACCTTGCGACCCAGTAATGGTTTGGGATCTGTACTTTAAAGAACCCTTTACTAGCTGTTCTCAGTATTGATGTCATCTCAGGGTTAGAGCATAAACTTAATACAGCTAAAAAAGGACTCCTACTGTTATGATTTAAAAAGTTTAACAAATCAATTATTGATGACAAAGGTGATAATAAGATTATTATTCATATTTCAAATCATAATTATTTCATTGTCACCAATATTTTTCTCACTTACTTTTTTAAAATGCCCGTGATTAGCGGATGCATAGTAGACAGAAACAACTACAAATACTCGTATATTTACAACATACATTATTTATGACAATAGACAAAGTAATTCGTGAAAAGCTTATTTCGTCTGACACTTATCAAAGGAGAACGTAGGAATTATTTTGTCTAGTGTCATAAATATATGTATGTTGTAAATATATATGAGCATATGTAGTTGTTTCTGTCTACTATGTATCCACTAATCACGGGCATTTTAAGATTCTGTACCACCCAAAGACCTTTCAGTTATTTGCGGCTAAGGTACACCAAAGAACAGATCGGAGATCTCAATGACACAGTAAAACTTACTTTTTATTTATTAGTTTATTTATTGTGAACCTGTGACTCAGTCAGCAGGACCTTGCGACCAAGTAATTGGTCGGGAGGGCCAGTACTTTAAAGAGACATGGCCTAAAGCCTAAGCTAAGGTAGTCTAATGCAGTGGTTCCCAAACTTATTTTTAAATCGCGACCCACTATTTATGACCACAGCTTATAGCGACCCCTTAACTTTATTGGGGAAAAAACGAGCTTATTTAATTGTAATCACCTGGTGTTTTGCGCTCATCTGTTGGACTCCCTGTAGCGTTTCTCGAATCTGTGTGATGTAAATTAAGCTCAATTCCCCAAATTTAATGTAATCCAGATTTCACAGCACAGAACGTCACGTGGTAAACAAAACTTGGTGGCACCACTGTAGGCTGAGGCTATGATAAAGCAGTGAACTTTAAATTTACTAACAACTCAATGTCGATGTTATCACACACAGTGTGCATTTTTCCATTTTCGTGATAGATATTTTTGTATAATTAATAAAATCATAGTTTAATAACTTTTCACCACCCACCAGTGGGTCGCGACCCATAGTTTGGTAAATCGCTGGTCTAGTGTAATCTTATGCAATGTTCCGCCTCTTCTTTTCTTTCTTTCATTCTGTTCCCATTTTATGAGCCTTGGTTGTTAGCCTTTTATTTTGTTCTTATAACAACCTTATACACCAAAGAACAGATCGGAGATCTCAATGACACAGTAAAACTTACTTTATATTTATTAATTAATTTATTGTGAACCTGTGACCCAGTCAGCAGGACCTTGCGACCAGGTAATGGGTCAGGAGGACCAGTACTTTAAAGAGCCCTGGCCTAAAGCCTAAGCTAAATATAGACTAGTGGATTATACAATGTTCCGCCTCTTTCCTTTCTTTCATTCTTTTCTCTTTTGCATAAATCACATCTTTGGCTCTAACAGATCATTTTATGACCGTTGGTTTTGTCATCCATTTTGTTTTGTTGGTGTTATTGTTGGCTGCTCCTTTGATTTCTATATGATTTGATTTCGTTCAATGCTTTCAACGTTTTGTGCATCTGTTTTTTGACAAACCCGATTGTGTGTTGTTCATTCATGGCTGAGATCCTGTTCAAAGCTTTTGTTGGCGCAATACAGTCTTTATCGTTGTTTTTAATTCATCATTATTATTTCTACTGTTGTTATCATATTGTTCATCATCGTCACGTTATCATCATTATTAAAATATTTCTTTATTATCATTGTTATTAAATCTGTTGTTTGCCATCATCTTTACAGTTCTTGACGCATTCACTGCCTTCTGCTGCACATGCGCGTCCATTCCATGGTTTTATTTAATGCAATATAAGTACCTGCGGCAACGCGCTAGACTCGGTTTCTGCCTAGCTTATTATATTGCGATGTATGTTGCGCTCAGGGTCTCCGAGAGGTTTTGCCACCCACCCACACACACTCACTGAATAAACACCCTCGTCTATTAGCCATCCTGTTGTCATCTGCTTTAACCCTTTTAGCACACCATACTATATTCGTCCACCTATTTTATTAATGGACATCTCATATCGACTTAGAAGTGTCGATACACAGTTCTACCCAAGAAACTCTCAGGGCCCTCATTCATAGGCCTCTGGGCCCCCTTGTTAAACGATAGAGTCAACCTATTTTATTAATGGACATATCATATCGACTTAGAATGTGTCGATACACAGCTCTATCCAAGAAACTCTCGGGGCCCCCATCAATGGCCCTATGGGCCCCCTTGTTAAACGATAAGTCATTTTATTAATGGACATATCGTATTAACTTAGAAGTGTCGATACACAGCTCTACCCAAAAGACCCTCAGGGCCCCCATCCATGTCCCTCTGGGCCCCCTTGGTAAACGATAGAGTCAACCTATTTTATTAATGGACATATCGTATCGACTTAGAAGTCTCAATACACAGAGCTCTACCCAAGACACTCCCGGTCCCCCCCCCCTGGGTACTCCGGGCCCCAGTGCGATGCACCAATTGCACCCCCTCTCAGAGACCCTGCGTCCAAGGTAGCAGTGAACGTGTCAATCTTCAATATCTTTATTATTGTTGATAATATGAATTCTTTATTCCTTGATTACAATCATTATTTAATTTGTATCTTTCTGCAAAATCATTATTTGTTTCTTTCGTTCTGAATTTCTGAGATGAGGAATTATCATTATATATTCACGGATTTATTCGGACTGGTGTCCTCATCTTAGCGGGGCGGGGGCAAACGACACCACCGCAAGGTGGAATTGACCAGGAAGAATAACCGATACGAGCCCACCGCCCCCTGAAATGAACAACGGGATGAGCACAGTCTATTCCCGTGAATTGAATAAAGGATTCATTTCAAAATTCTGAGAATGTTACAGAATACGACATGCACCTGAAAAGGGCCGAAGAGTACAGCGGCCGGAACGTTGTGGCAATAACAACCAAGATGAAGACACTAGTCCGGATAAATCAGTGAATAATAATCGATCTTTGTATTTTAAAATCATCTTTATTGTTGTCTTCTTATTTCCAACTTCTAGCCATTATAATTCTCAACAATATCAGTTCTTATATGAATTTTTGCAATACAATCTTTATTTGCATTTTTATCAATATCTGTTCTTAAAACGTACGTATCAATACATATTTTCTGTTATTATTATTATTCATATCAGTATTTATTGCTATCATTGTGATGGTTATACTATTATTACTATTTGTTGTATTGTCTTCAATTACCTTCAATTCCACCCGTAATTACCTCGAGTAGGTATCGAGGTGGTATAGGGTGGATATTGAAGTTTCTTGTTACTCTTTTGTTTATTCTGAACATGATATGTTGGTATCATCAGTCATCAGTGTAACACACGCTTGCCTGAGATATTTGATGCTATTCACTGATGATATTTCAATAGCTTAAGATGTAGTTAAACATATCATTGTCTGAGATTTCTGTTCGTAGCCTTGATTTGAAAACATTGATATTTCCTG
Organism: Architeuthis dux; assembly: GCA_006491835.1. Taxonomy (NCBI): domain Eukaryota; kingdom Metazoa; phylum Mollusca; class Cephalopoda; order Oegopsida; family Architeuthidae; genus Architeuthis; species Architeuthis dux. The sequence goes on along the minus strand of VCCN01006095.1, from coordinate 368,792 downwards.
TTATCACAGTTTCATTTTTCAGACGGTTCCATATTTTTGTAATTCTACCTGGAGAGAAGTGTTTGCGAATACCATTCTCAGAATGGATTTGTGGTTTAATGTGTTGTACAATTACAAATACTGGTATTAATCTTTATATCTGTCATTCATAACATTTGTGTTTTTATTCCTCTGTGAAGATACTTACTATTACCTATACACACCACTATCACTATGACAATTAATCCACAAAGAATCGATATTTATGTATTAACATTCCGATAAGGATTAACGGTTATTATCGTCATCATTAATCTCATTCATTTTATAATTTATTGACTTTGTTTTCATACCGTAACTAGAACAACAAGAACAATCCTCG
>VCCN01006095.1:315056-325417 GCA_006491835.1 Architeuthis dux | reverse complement strand
ACATGCGGGGTGGGGGAGACAGCACTGGGCTTCAAAATACGGGAGTCTCCAACGAAATGCGGGAGACTTGGTAGGTCTGTTCATGATAAGATTTTGAGACCACAAGGAGAGAAGTGTTGCTCTAACTGCAGAGGAGGCGCGTGGAGCTCTGGGGACGCAATATTTCTGAGGAACCCAGAAAAATCTTTAAAAAAATAATCTTTAAAAATCTAAAAAGATAATCTAAAAAGATCTAAAGAATAATCTAAAATAATCTAAAAGAATAATCATTGCATGGGGGGTGGCGCAGTCAGACCTAATACCGCCACTGTGTAACTACTACTACTACTACTACTACTACTACTACTACTACTACTACTACTAAAAAGTAGAAGGCACTCTGACAACGCCATACACTAATTAAAAAATGAATGAAAATCAGTTTATATATAGCGACGATGAAGTGGGGAGGTAACTGTGTTTCGATTTTAAATATTTCGGGCTACTGTTCACCCCTTCTTAATATACGGAAAAGTATCTCTCAATCGGAAACTGATCATTGAATCTGTCCCCAAATCCAATTCTACCGTAGCCCATGGCCAACCCTTCCACAAAATGTCATTGAGAACTTTTGGAGATATTTTGTGGACAAACATGAGTGAATGCATAAATGTATGAAAAAAGATGAAAGATATCTCTCAATCAAAAGGAAATTCCTGGATCCGTCCCAAAATTTAACCAATTCTTTTTATAACTCGATGACCCACCCTTCCAGAACATTTCATTTAAATACATTGAGAACTTTTGGAGATATTATGTGGACATATACCTACGATGCAGAGGAGGTAACTGTAGACATTTCTGGATCCACCCCCAAATTTAATCACTTCCTCTTTAACTTCCACTCTTCTACAAAATCTCATTGGAATTCAATGGAAATATTTTTGGAGATATCGTGTGGACAGACGGACTGGCACGAGGGAATACATTTACCTACCTCTCCCAGTTTCGTCGGAAGAGGTAGACAAATACATTAGGATTTTTGTTTTTCCTCCCCTTCTGTCTCTCTCTCTTTATAATTTCCCTGTTGTTTCTCTCCCCCTCTCTTGATTCCTTACTCTTTTTTTTAATCTACTAGTTTTGACAACGTCAGCGTCCTATCTTACGACCATTTTTTCCTTCTTCTTCTTCTTCTTCTTCTTCTTCTTCTTCTTCTTCTTCTTCTTCTTCTTCTTCTTCTTCTTCTTCTTCTTCTTCTTCTTCTTCTAAGAAGAAGAAGAAGAAGAACTATTAGTACAACTACTACAACAAGAATTCCTATTAGTACTCCTGGATTAGTGTTTCTGTTTACTATTACAACTATGTGCATAGCAAAGGCTTTAATTAACATTGCTAGGGTTAATTTCATGTTCTACTGCAGTGCGTCTTGAACGTGGTTCTGTCTTCAAAACCATCCTATATACCAAGGGTGGGCAAACTTTCTTTATGTAAGAACCACATACGACAAACTTAAAAAGTTTGAGAGCCGCAAAGACCTAAACCAGTGGTTCCCAACCTTTTCGAGTCATTCCCCACTTTTATCAATAAGATTACTAGTATTCCCCACTTCCATTTATTCAGTTGCATCAAAGAATAATTTCAAATAATAAATTTAATTTACGTATAATTAGACAGCTTCATACTAAGATTTAGTTTAATTTTATAATTGTACAGCTGCTGCTGTGTATGTGTTAGTCAAAGAAAGCAAACGAACATAATTAGAACACATCATTTGAAATTCCAATTTATTACAAAAAGAATAGGAATTCTGCTATCGTAACTGCTATACACATAAATGTGATCTCTGTACTTGGTTGTTTTTTTTTGCTACTAGTTCTTCAATTTGTGAGTCTATTAGTGAGAGAGCACATTTTAAATCATTCTCAACTTGGAGCTTATTTCGAGCCTTCGACTTGATAGATAGAAGTGCAGCAAACCCTATCTTTAGACTGGACTTTTATTTGTACCTAATAGCCTTGGACTACCCAGAACCCCACCTGGTTGGGAACCACCGATCTAAACAAAATTTACACACGTTTTTATTGTTACATACAAATTTCGTTTCAAAAATCTTGTATAGATATTAAGTTAACAGATACATTTACGCAATATCTATTCATATATGTAGTTTTTTAAACTGTTCATTCTTATTAGTATCAATAGTCATAGAGTACACATATATACGCCTACCCATTACCTCAGTCCTCTGACATTCCCTTGTAACCCTTGCTGAACTGAAATGCCTTTAACCCTATGCATTCGACAATCCCTTTTCTCAGCACTGAAGAACAATGACTCACCTAAATCTAGCATTACAATTAGGATTTAAACTCTTAAATATGTTTGCTTACCATGAGCATTAAATTTACACCCGGTTCATACCCGGTAAATAGTTGTAAAGGTTGAATTTCTTTCTTTTAAAGTGTTATATTAACAGTGATGAGAAAACAAGCTCAGCTAATGCATTTCCATGAGCCACATATTAAATGTCAAAGAGCCGCATGTGGCTCTCGAGTCGCGATTTGGCTACCCCTGATATATACAGTGGTGTAGCTAGAGATAGCTAGGGATTTGGGGGGCTTGGCTTCTTGAGGGGAAACCTCTAAAATGTAGTTGCAAAACTTGAAAACATATAATCCTTTTAAATTCTTTGAGGTCGCTGCCGATTGCGAGGTCCTAATCTGTAGCATATCTAGCTTCTAAATCCAGCACTGATCATAATCTAATTACAAACGTGTATGTATGTATGTATGTATGTATGTATGTAAATATGTGTGTATGTATGTATAATCGTTGTCCGCTTCTACCGTCATTGAGGGTGTCGCATGGTTAGGTACACACGGACAATTGTTAGTAAGACCCACTTCCGGCTTGCCAGGCCTGTCGAAGTTTGGTTCTGCTTACGGCACCTGGTATTCTCCAATGGTCACCCATCTAGTTACTGCCCAGGTTCGACGTTGCTTAACTTCAGTGTTCTTACGAGAACCGGTGTATCCAACGTGATTTGAGCATAACCCCATAGCCTTTGGCGGAGGACTCAGGTTCATGGCGCCCCGGGCAAGCTGAACTTAAGGGCGCCAAAGTTCAGCTTGCCCGGGGCGCCATGAACCCTAGGGCCGACCCTGATAACAAGTAGCGGTTCCTGCCTTGATAACATCTGACACCAGAAGCACCAGAATTGTTATCAACCGAAAAAGACCAGCGTCTTTATTTACTAAATGACATTTGATATTTCGATTTAATCTTTAGGAAACGCTACATATTTTACATTTATCGCATAGGCAGCCGGTTTGATATCTTGCTTCGTGTGATAGCGCCTCCTACCCTTAGTCTAGTTCCTCCTCCTCCTCTTTGTAATTATTATCCCGTTCTTTTACTTAGATATCTGCTTAAGTTCAGTATATAAAGTTTATGAAAACAACACTAATTTAATCAAAGGTAAACTAAGCTAATGTTCGTTTGGATAGTGTAATGGTTAGCACGTCTGCCTCACACGCAGAAGGTTCTGGGTTCGAATCCCAGTATGAGCGAATAGTGTGGAAAACTCTTCATTAGGACAAATTTCCTTGTGAACTCAGCAGCTAATTGAGTACACTCTAAGCTGTGTGATTAGGGTGGAGGTATCCCTTCGGTGGACTTGCATCCTGCCAAGGATATGGTCATAACAAACTTGTAAGAATAAAGTCCTGGTCTCGCCCAGACTTGAAACTTGCAAGGATCACTAAGCTTACGCATGCAAAAGAAATCGGGACTTTGTCACCGGCCGTTTATACTCCAGTGGGAGTTGTCTCTTAACTCTTTCCTCCCTGATAACGCCTCTAGGCGTGATACTTGATATTGAAAATAAACAACAAAAGTTTACTAAAAAAAAACACATTTAAATCATAACAATGCCAATCGATAATAATACCCTTTTCAATTAACTTTTCCTTGTTTTATTTCACTGGACTTGGAATCGATACATTGGGAATAATCACTAAAAATTTAGTAAGCGTACATTTAATATTAAAAGAGATATAGCGATTTATTTACTGACCATTGTATTTTTTTGTCCAGCAACAGGCTGTTAAATTAGTTTCAGGGCACACAGGTACATTGTTAGAGAAGGCAGTCAGGCAAGTAATCAAACATGGCTGCCAGGGAGGAAAGAGTTAAAAGATGGACGCTTTACCTTTTTTTAAAAAAGCTATGCTTATCAATATTGTTTTGCTTTTTATGCTTAACCGTCATAGAATGTGAAAACGATCGGAGTTTAGGGTTAAAAAGCAACAAAAATAAGATGGAAGAAGAATTAGTCAAAAATTAATAATGACAATACTTCATCTAAGAAACTCGGTAAACCTAAGACTATTGCATCTACTACTACTGTCATCATCATATTCATGTTCGTACATAGTTGTCGAAGATGACCATGGCTTCAGTTCTGAATGGTTCAGCAACAGTGGTGTACTGCAAAGTCTGAAGTCACGACTTCTACTTGACTTGGATTATAGTGAAGGAGGGTTGCGCATGTCGCCAGCCTTACTCTCGTCTGCCTGGGTCCAGCGGCACCACATAGCACGACTGGCGACGGACCGGAATGCAGAGGATGATCAGGACGCTCAGTTCAGTTGTGCAAGCATTACTGACAATGTAGATCTGTTATATGTTATATGAAGAAAGACATGAAAAAGGTCGACGTCTTTCACAATAGCTGCCTACGAAAGATCTGTAAGATCTACTGTCCTAACAAGATCTCTAATTAGGAATTGTATTCGAGGGCAGACGGTAGGAATGTGTCCCTTGAGATTTGGAAATGTAGGTCATGTCCTGGGGTTGCTCACTGAATTAATACTTAAAGTTGCCTTTCGATGAACCCCAACTGGGGATAGAAAGAAAGGCAGGTCAAAGACCATTTGGCTGGGGAACTGTGATAACAGAACTGGAAGAGATGGGTCACTCTCATGGGACAAAGCATAGGCCAAAGTGCAAGACAGGATTCAATGGCGTGTTATGATCGCAGCCTTATGTCCCAGAGGGGGACGAAAGGAATTAAAATAAATCATCATCATCCATTATAAGTCCACCGTTGGACAAATCCCTTTCCCATCCCCTTCCATGACGACCGCGATTACGCTAACCCCTGCCATGTCTTACCGGCATACATTTCTATCTCATCCCTACATCTTGTATCTGGTCTTTTCCTACTGCGTTTGCTGTCTTATGGGCACCAATCGGTTAACCTTTTGCTCCATATATTGTCCTGTCTTCTTGCTAATAAATATGTATAATGTAAATGAATTGCCAATAATCTTATCTTAGAAATGCATTGACAATCTGGAAAAGGGGATTGTCAGTAGTCAGGAAACATGGCAAGCGTTACTGACAGAATAAAGCTAGTATATGTATAGTGCATAATGTAAATGCATTGCTAATAGTTGTACTATAGAAAACGAACTGTAAATAATTGTACTATAGAAATAGATTAGAAGCCAAGGAGAAAAGGATTCTCAGTGGTTGATGCCACCATTTACTGACAGACAGGAGAGGGTTAACAACTGCACATGTCACCAGGGGGGCTAGAGATTTGGGGGCCCGGGAAACTTGGCTCCTTGAAGGACCTCGCCAACATTTAGTGGGATTTGATGAAAAAGTAAAATTTGCAATAAATATACGTGTAGAGCTGGCAGTGACGTGGCTAGAGATTTGGGGGACCGGGGATTGGCTCCCTGAACCCCCACCCTTCAACATTTACTGAGATTTGATGGCAAAAGTAAAATTTGCAATAAATAGACATGCACTATGACTTATTTGGTGAAAAACAACCCCAAAGGATGAATCATTATTTATGCAATTCATCGACGTACAAATATATCCTTGTTATTTTCTATAGTTTTGAGAAGAGTCATTAATATTCAAATGGCTCTTCGGACGATTGAACTCGTGCTTGTTATTTGTGTTGTAAACACGACGTTTCGACCGATCCATTCTTCGGCCTGCTTCAGGTTAAACAGAAGTTATGTTTAAAGGGGGGTAGCCCTTATAGCACATGGCCCTGGTGTTTCTGTGTCTTTAAGGCCTACCCCCCTTTAAACATAACTTCTGTTTAACACATCACACTCGGATTTTACACCTGAAGAAGGCCAAAGAATGGATCGGGCGAAACGTCGTGTTTACAACACAAATAACAAGAACGAGTTCAATCGTCCGAAGAACCATTTGGATATATCTTTGTTATTGTATAATGTCAGTAGAAATGCTGTGAACTAGTATTTATAATGCTTTTTGGGACCCCTCCATTAGGGGCCTGGCTTTTTCAAATAGCCCCCACCCCACACACCCATATTGGCTGCCTTTTTGTCAAAGGTTTAATCATATTGGCTGTAAATGCAGTTAAATGAGTTCACAACACATTGATTTAAAACCAAACAAGTCGTGGCTTCTGAAATATTGTAAACATTTCCGTTTTGAGGCCATTGTTGTTTTCCCGTGTCCTCTCTTTCTCTCGTCTTGTACGGAATCGTGCAATTGAAATATTACTTCATTGCCTCGATATGAACACCGGCGGATTAATCATTAGGCTGGGTAGACTTAAACAGTAGGGGGTTGGAAGGGAGAGCAAACATAGTGGTTTAATTGAGTGTACAGGTATACCTTGAATAGTACAGTTTTGATTAGTGCAGGTTTTGATGTAGTACGGTTATGGTATTGCTGTACAAATTAATGTAACTAAGTATAAGCTGAAAACAAAAACACATTAAATTATAATGAGACCTTGAACAGTACGGAACATTTTGGAACAAATTAACCGCACTAATCAAGGTATGCTCGTACTAAAGATGGTTCAGTTGAGTTCGTGAGCCGAGCTCATATTCATCAAATGTAAAGATGAGCTTAGTCATCTTGTTGGTATCCCCAGCTTTAACTCCTGAGTCTCTGGGGACAGACTTTTCTGAGGAGGACAGGGTCACCAGTTTTGAGGGGTGGGGGACATTTGCAGCGCAACTCCTCCAGGTCCATTGGCATCGGAATCCTCTTTCGTCCTCGGATTCCAGAAAAGCACCGCGGGGCAAGGAAGGGGAGAGGGGGGCGAGAGATTCATGGGTAGAGCTGTGTATCAAAACTTCCAAGTAGATACGATAAGTCCATTAATAAAATAGGATAGTATGGAAGGGTTATAGCAGATACAAACAAGATGGCTAAAAGACGAGGGTGTTTATAGGGGGAGGGGGTCAGCTTTGCACTGCCTTATGAAATTCCTCTCTGAGGCCCTGCAATCGCCCTCTTCCCTTTTTAGTCAGTACATACGCATAGTTGTAAAATTTGCAATTACGACGACTTCGTGTTATTTTATTTTACTTGTAATATTAAGGGGTAATAATTGGTGATGGTAAACAAAAACAGGCAAACCAGACCTGCCAAGTGGGTCTGGGGGTGCTGTAAGCCCCCCCAGGTGTTTTGATTTTTGATTTTTAGCCCTTGTAAACGCCTGAGAATAGCATTTTCAGCACTAAATCTTGATACAAAACATGCACAACACAACACGAATATTGCAATTTTAACTCATAAGAACCCAGACCCATTTCTACTTGAAGGACTATTATGTCGGATTATGGGTAGGCAAATTGACACACAGTCACGTGACTGCACCAAGATGTTCAGTAGATGTCACTTAGTACATTTCATGAGTTAAAATCAAGGATAAAATATAATATTATATAAGAGACAGTGCAGATCAATTCAATTGACAGTGGGTTCTTATGGGTTAAAAAACAAACTAAGGTCGGCATATCGAAGTGAAAATAGAAATATCAGAACCTCCCCACCCTCTCTTGATAAGATAATTCTTTTTAACACAACATATACATCGAGAGAGAAGAACTCAGTTATCCGATTGAAAGAATCATCTACTTGTTGAAAACATTGTATTTCACAACAATGTCGAAAATTACAGCACCCAGGGGGTCACGCAGGCCAAGTGGGAACATTTCAAGTTGTTCACAACATTGAAATAGGGGGGAGGGAATGACAAGCTATCCTGAAAGGTTTCTCAAACGAAAATGCGGAAGAAACCAGATTTCAACAAAAATCGTGGGGGAGAGTGGGAGAAAGAATATTGGGGGAGTCTTGCACAAAATGCGGAAGACTTTGCAAGTCTGGCAAATGTGGAGTTTTTAACATCTTTTTATGCACCATTTTTAACATCAGGTGTGCGCGGATGTGGAATTTTCACACTCCCGCGCACACCCGGTGTTGAATTATGGCGCATAAATAAAAAGAAACAAGAGAATTCAGCAAAGAAAAACCCAACATTTCACTATTTAGAAAAGACGGTGAAGTGTCAAAATCAGTTCCATCCAAATGATCTAATAATGACGGTTAAAAACTCCATGTTCTCCCCAAAAACATTATTGCCACAAACATTCATCAAGGTTAATTTAGTAAAAGACACAAGTAATGAAATAGGGGCGGATCCAGGATTTTGAGCAGGGTGGGGTCTAAACCGACAAAATTTAATTTTACAAATAAATACGTGAAAAAGAAAACACATTTCAAACATGAAAAATAAGAGAAAGTAATATGTGATCCGGCATTTTTCACTTACATTTGAGTCGAAGCTTTTATTAGCACAAGAATTGACAAAAGAGTAAAGTAAAAAAACAAATAATCAAAGAGATTTACCAAAGAAACAATAAATTTAAAAAAATAAGACGGAAGACATCTTATCTTACTTATTAGAATAGATAAAAATAAAAAATATGTTTTGGCAAACATGGAGTTTCTAACCGTCGTTATTGGATCATTTGAATGGAACTGATAAAAGACGGTGAAGTTTCAAAATCAGTTCCATTCAAATTATCCACACTTCCCACACCAATCTCTGCTACCGTCAGTCTTGTACGACTCGGAACAACAACAAATAAACTACTACTTCTACTACTACTACTACTACTACTATTGCTGTTTCGACTCCACCTCTACTATCAACGGGTTTTGAAAAATTTTACAACTGCCAACAAAGTTATATCCCCTGCATCGTAGCTATATGTTCACACCAGAATACCTCCAAAAGTTCTCAATGAAATTGTGTGGAACGGTGGGCAATATGGAAGAAGAAGTGATTAAATCTTTGGGACGGATCCATTAATTTATTTTACAGTTACCTCCCCCTGCATCGTAGCTATATATGAACTGATTTTCATTCAATTTTTACTGACAATGGCGTTGGCAGAGGTCTGCATTCTCTGAGTGTTTTCCAGTTTGTACTGTTTTGCTGTTTTGCTGTGATGACAAGCAAAGTGCTGAGCATCGGTTTATGGGAACGCTCTTTGCTGAAAGCGGGGCAGCCCGGCAACAGAGGGCTTGATTTGCTTGAGATTTTACACGGTTTTAACCGAATTACACTGGTTTGCCCGAATTTGGGATTACAGTGCCCCACTCCCCAACTCGTATGCCTATGATGGTGCCGAGATATTTTCCAAAAATCTAAAAAGAAAGCCGCCTTTTTTTTGTCTTGAGGTTATTCGAAATAGCACAGCTTTTAAACATGATGAGCTACACTTAATTGTGTAATTTAACAGATATTGCTCGTTTTTACGAGCAAAAAAAAAACTAGATTGACGTCTTAATTAAAGACTCCTTTAACATCTGGGAACCTAGTTTTTCGTTTTTTTGAGGGCGTTTAAAACCCGATCTTATAGGCTGACTAAACTAGTGTTGCCAAGAAAAGAATTGTTTATTATTTATAGCTAAAACTGTCTTTAAATATGGCTAAAACAAGCTGAATTCTTGCATTTCCATCTAAAATGTTTATATATACTCATTTAAATCCCACTTATCAAATAAATTAAGTACATACTAAGACACCAGAACACATTATTGATAAAAATTGTACATATTTGTCTCAAACTTACTAATTTTTTTTTTAAATGGCCAGATTTTCGGCTATTGTAGATTTTTATCGGTTAAACTGGAAGAAATCGGCCAAATCTAGCCGAAAAATGGCTAATTTGGCAACCCTGAACTAAACAAACGTAACATACCCACCAGATGATCCGCGCTCGACTCACACCCACACTGTTTAGCCTTAATAAATAGATTCAACGTGGCTTTTGCGAATTGTACCAGATTAGTATAATTGGAAAACATGGAATTTCTAACCGTCGAAATTAGATCATTTGATTGGAACTGATTTTGACACTTCACCGTCTTTCTCAAATACTGAAATATTCTGTTTTTCTTTAATGAATTCTCTTATTTCTTTTTACTTATGAAAATGATTTGAGAAGATTTAACACCCACGCACACCTGATGTTAATAATGACGCATAAATGAAAAGAAATAAGAGAATTCATGAAAAAACC
>VCCN01006095.1:204589-220861 GCA_006491835.1 Architeuthis dux | reverse complement strand
GGCATGAATCAAAGGTCCAGACCTCCTCTGCTCTTCATCAAAGCACAATTAAAAAATCTTTTTTAAATTTAGATGAAGAAATTTCATGAATAATTCAAATAATCCCAAGTAACCATAAATTAACCTTAAAAACAAAAATGTATTATTTTGTTTTTGTCTAATAAGTAAAACAAGATGTCTTCCGTCTTATTCTTTGAAATTTTTTATATATTGGTTCTGTGGTAAATTGTGTTGATTAATATTTTTCACAATATAAAATGAGGCTAAAAAGAATCGTCAATTATTTGGTAAAAAGCTACAACTCAAATGTTAGTGAAAAATGTTGCATCATATCTTAGTTTATGATGTTTGAAATTTGTTTTCATTTTCACGTATTTATTTGTAAAAATAAATTTTACTATGTTGGACCACACCCTGCTCAACATCCTGGATCCGCCCCATTTTGTATATTAGAAAAAAAAACATCTGTTACTCTTTTAACGTTACCAATATAACCACTTGTTAGTCATGGTTAATATAGGAGTCCCTCAATATATGTTAATCACCACTACGTACAACACTGGTTTATTGCTGGGTTTATTAATCACTGCTACCCACAACACTGGTTTATTGCTGGGTTTAGGTTATTCATGTGTTCTCACATTTATATGTATCTATGAATCTGGATTTTGCCAAGCCCTAACCGTTCATAGTAGAAAATTCCCCCAGTAAGTAGGGAAAATGATTTTGTTTTTTTAAAATAGGTTTTTAGAGGTAGTTCAATATGCAATGTAAGTTTATGCTAAATTGGTTACTAGTTTGAGCCTGCTGTTTTTTGCAACAAAGCTAAGCTTAATGTCTATCTATCTATGAGTGTGTATACGAGGATGGATTAATAAATCCGTAGCCTGACATGTAGTTATTCGCTGAATATTAATCTTAAAATTTTATTGTATAATTTTCAATCTAGGTGATTAATATTCACCACTGAATCAAGTGCATTGACAAGGAAGGAGATTATGTTGAAAAATAAATATTTGTTGTGTAAAATGAATGCTTTTTATCATTAGACTATGTCAGTCAGCTCAAGGACTTGTATTTACTGACACAGTTTCTTTTAGAAAATGCACATCTCTAGATTCCATCAAGATTTGTAACAGAGCCAATTTTGTGTGTGTATTTGTATATATCATCGATCTCCGCTTATAATCTCATTGAGTCTCTCACAGGCAATTGTTAAGACCCTCTTCCAACTTGCCAGGCCTACGGCACCTGGTATTCCCCAATGGTCACCCATCTAGGTACTGACTAGGCTCAATGTTGCTTAACTTTGGTGATCTTACAAGAACAGGTGTATCCAACATGATTTGGTTGTATGGTTGTAATACCATAGCCCCGTGGAGAGGTTCCTCAATCCTAGTCCTTGTGCTGAGTGCTTAGCGCAGAGGCATTGAGTACCATTTTTAAAGCCTTTGGTATGACTCGGCGGTGGATTGAACCATGGCCTACCGAACTGAATGCAAGCATTCTACTACTGGGCCATATTGATTGGTATCTTGAATATTAATTAATTTTCTTTCTAATTTCAGTTTTTTAGTAGATATTTCAAATTTTTATTTCTTTACTAATCCTATTTTGGGGGACATCAACAAGACTAGATTTATTCATTCATTCCTTGGCCAGTCACAAGTTTCAGATGGTGGGGGGGAGGGGCTTTGGCTTGCATTATTGAGCGTAATGTAGAGATATGTCTCCTCCCTAGCTGCTTACAGCACCTGGTATTCCCCTATGGTCACCCATCTAGGTACTGACCAGGTTTGACATTGCTTAACTTTTCTGTGATCATATGAGAACCAACCGGTATGTTAAACATGATTTGACTATTAGCTTATGTAGATATTTAAAATAGCTCAGAGAATAATACTCCAATCTTTCCCACACCCGGGTCTCTCTTGGGCAAGGTGTATCACCAGTCAGTCTCTTTCTAACATGCCAGGTAGTTACAGTAATTGAAAACATTGTTTGAAGATCTAAAAATCAGCAGAATGAATGTTTAGAACAGTGTGCTTCAAACTCTTTCGACCGCGACCCAGTTTAATTATAGCCAATAACCTAGTGACCCACTGACATATATTATGTACTAATGCATAGCATCTTGCATAAACAGAAACATAAGATTGTATATACTTTTCATACCAGTATGATTAAGTACTCTAATGAGTTTTTACAGGAAGATCTTTTACATCTGCTGCCTGTTTCCCCTTATAGGTTTTGTTATTCTGAACATTTTGATAACTAATTTGCCTCTCTACTCCTATTAGTTCACTAATTATGATTATTTATTCGTTTGCGGACTAGCAGCAAATTGAACACTTAGAAAAAATGACCTTTTCAACACCCTATAAAACTGAAAAGCCACCATCCCAACATAAAACTAACTTCCTATAGTTTTGAGAAGGGTCATTAATATTCAAATGGTTCTTCGGACGATTGAACTCCTTGTTATTTGTGTAGTAAACATGACATTTCGGCCGATCCATTCTTTGGCCTTCCTCAGGTGTAAAATCCTAATATGATGAGTTAAACAAAAGTTTAATGGGGATAACCCTTATAGCAAATGGCCCGGGTGTTTCTGTGTATTTGTCTTGGGCAAACCTGACAAGACAAAGACACAGTTTAACCCATCAACACAACATTTCGGCGAGTATCTTCCTCTTTGGGAGGAAGTCCAGATTATCGACAGAGAACGTTGTTGGAAACAGAGAAAAATCAAAGAGGCAGCTCACATCAAAATGTCGACTAAATGCATTAGACAAGTGCGGATTTCAACCCGATGTGGCTTCCACTTCTCAACAAATCTAAACCCGACAGGACAAAGACACAGAAACACCCGGGCCATGCGCTATAAGGGTTACCCCCCTTTAAACATAATTTCTGTTCAACTCATCACACTCAGATTTTACACCTGAAGAAGGCTGAAGAATGGATCGGCCAAAACATCTTGTTTACAACACAAATAACAAGAATGAGTTCAGTTGTCCAAAGAACTGTTTGTATAAAACTAACTGTTTACTTCATATCTTGAATTTGTTTAAAAACATACTTAGATGATTCCCTTTCCACATAAAACAAAAAAATTGCAAATTGATTTTTCTTGACGAAATTGCAAGAAATACATACATACATACAAATATGTGCATTTTGGTGAAGCCTGAATTCTGACTTTGTAAAATGACACAAAAAGTGTAAACTCTTAATAAAATGTAGCAAACAAAGTAGAGGAGAAATATGTAATTAGGCTTTATTATTATTCAATGTGTTTGGTGGGTCTGATTGTTGCTTGATTATTAGACATATTCTTAATTATTTCATTGTCACCAGTATTTTTCTCACTTACATCTATTCATTTATTTATTGTGAATCTGCGACCCTGTCAGCAGGACCTTGCGACCCAGTAATAGTTCAGGATCCGTACTTTGAAGAACCCTTTACTAGCTGTTCTCAGTATTGATGTTATCTGGATAGTTTCAATACTCCCTCAGCTTTTCAATTCGTCATTATTATTTTTATCATTATTATCGAGTTTTTCAAACCAGTGCTAACTAATATGATCTGATAGTTTAACAAATGTATTATTGACGACAAAGGTAATAATAAGATTATTAGATATATTCATATTTCTAATCTCAATTATTTCATTGTCATCAATATTTTTTCTTACTTATTTATTCATTTATTTATTGTGAACCTGCGACCCAGTGAGAGGTCGGGACCCTTACTTTGTAAAACCCTGGCCTCGATACTCCAAAATCCAATTCAATGTGCCATGCTGATAACACTGGTCAACAAAATTGAACTTTTTTTTCAAATCAAGGTTGCAGTACACCCGTCCATTTCAAAGCCTAATGCAGACAATTGCCCCCACCCGCTACATCCTTATGTAACCTTACACAACTCACAGCCCCTTCCGAAACAATAAAAACTATGAAACAAGACCCTTGTAATGTTTTAAACAGAATTCTTTGCTTGCTAACATTAGAGCTAGGTTCTCCAAACTTTTTTGATTGCGACCGGACTTAATTTTATGCAATAACCTCACGACCCACTGACATATAATAAACACTCCACGTTATCTCAGCATTAGAGCATAAACTTAATACAACTAAAAAAGGACTCTTACTGTTATGATTTAAAAAGTTTAACAAATAAATTATTGATGACAAAGGTGATAATAAGATTATTATTCATATTTCAAATCTTAATTATTTCATTGTCACCAATATTTTCCTCGTTTATTCTTTATTTATTCATTTATTGTGAACCTGTGACCCAGTCAGCAAGACCTTGCGACCCAGTAAATGGGTCACGACCTGTACTTTAAAGATCCTTGGTTCAGAGCAATATTCAAAGCCGTATTATTTCATTCATTCATTCATCTTCTACTTTGGTCTCTCTCTCTCTCTCATCCAGTCGCTCCATTACAAGCAAGTGTTGGGAAAATGAGGGAATCTGCATTTTTATGTACCTCTCCATTGTGCTAAAAGATGAACAATAGTTTGTTTTTTTTTTAAAGGAAAGTCCATCCATAGTCCTGTAACTCTGTACAGGGTTTTCGGTCCCCTGTAACGTGTCATAGGGGCACCCATGTTTTCACGGATGTGTCTTGGATGAGATGGCCTACTCAGCATAAAATGTAGGATTGAGGAAGAGGGATGGGCTCCATCAGATAACACCTCAGATAGGTGCCCCAACGACACTGTACAGGGTTAGAAGACACTGTACAGGGGACAGAAAACCCTGTACTGACATACAGGACTATGGATGGATGTGGATGTAACTTTGAAAATGAGATTTGCAACTTCAGACTTTTTTAGTGATCACTGTAGAACAAAAGGTGAGAGAAGTAACTTATCCATTGATCGTCCATTTCTCCAATTTTTAATTGATCACCCCCAACAGCATGCTGCCAAAAGAAGTTGGTCACGTGACGGTTACTATTGAGTGACTAACCAGACCTATTGCTTTTTCTTTCTGTATTTATGGCACTAGTCTTCATTCTCTGTTTGGAAACCATATGATGCGTAGGACTGCTTGGGACACACTCCGATTCTACCATTTCTATACATATTAGGATGTGCAATAATAAAGGTGGTAGGAGGATAATGTCAGCAGTGATAGTAGTTGTAGGGTTGTCACCCCACTATCCAATTAGCTGTATACAGTGAGTTCAAAAAGTATCCGATACATTACAAAAAAGTTCATTTTAATATAAGCTTCAAAATTTCAAGAATTTGGACCAATGATTTCTGATTTCTATACATAACTTTTCAAGGTTCAATCCTGTTTCAATACTTTTTTTTATAAATATACATTAATTAATTAATATTAATCTTTGGTCCAAATTCTATCAATTTTGAAGCTTATGTTAAAATAAACGTTTTTGCAATGAATCAGATATTTTTTGCACTCACTGTATTTACTTCCCCAAAATCTGAATCCTATAATGGGTCCTTGACATGTTAATATCTGCTTTCATTCCTCCTTCAAAAATTTTACTCAAATAACATCAAGTCTGTGTCAACATCGTGACGTGACTGTTGTTACCAGCACGTCTTCGGAATAGCCAGTCTCGCCAATTGAAGTCCCTCCCTCTCTGGGACAGGCATCAAAAGGAATTGCCTGATCATTGGACCAAAGATTAATACTAATTAATTAATGTATATTTATAAAAAAAAAATATTGAAACAAAATTGAACCTTGAAAAGTTATGTACAAAACTGAGAAATCTTTGGTCCAAATTCTGTCAAGCTTATATTAAAATGAACTTTTTTGCAATGTATCCAATACTTTTTGCACCCACTGTAGACAACTTATTGGATACTTTTTAACTGCGATAAA
Source organism: Architeuthis dux (assembly GCA_006491835.1). Lineage (NCBI taxonomy): Eukaryota > Metazoa > Mollusca > Cephalopoda > Oegopsida > Architeuthidae > Architeuthis > Architeuthis dux. The sequence goes on along the minus strand of VCCN01006095.1, from coordinate 214,984 downwards.
AGTCGACAGTTCTATGGAAGCCAAAAAGTTTTTCATTCAGACCAAATTTCGGTTCATAGCATTCATAAAAAAGGAAGGATAGAGAGAGTGGGCAAAGAAAGAGGAATATTTTTTTTTATTTTTTATATCTTATAATTCTTTTTTTAAATCAATTCTCGAAATAGAAAAAATGTGACATAATAAAAAGTGTTCATGATTTAAGAAGCTAAAACCTTTTTTAACATCTCGTATTGTAAGCATAGAGTTATAAACTATAATTTATGGGGAACACAAATAGATACACGCTTTTTGGATACGAATGAAAATGTAGCAAGACTCTAGAAAACCAGTCAGTGTCCATTTTCAGAAAGTCTTTTTTTAATCTCTTAACAGCTTTACATTATTTTTTTTAATCAATTGGAAACAAATAGTTTTTACAGAAACAAATGTTGCCAAATGCTATCAAAAATTGAGTAAACGACGTCGCAGGTTTTGAACAGCATCTGTTCTTTTTCTTGTTGCACTCACTGTAGTCTACCATTAAACTATTTCACTGTTTATATATTTGCGTGTGTTGGTAGATTTGAACATAGAGTGCATTTGTGCGGTTCTTAAGTTCGTGCCTAAATGCTCCATATTAACGAGAATATAATCGGAACTATTTTCAAAACGCGACCCTCAATTTAATTGCTAAAAAAGGTTGAAATGGTATCCCGGTGCATAACACAACTTTACACTTTGGGAGATTATGTGGTTTGGTTACCAGATCCTGAATAAATAAGATAATAGTCGTACCAGTAAGGCCAAACAGTCCATGTCAGGGAAAGATAAAAAAGTTGCAAATGTAAAATTAATTAGTTTTTACTAGACGAAAAGAAAGAAACACCTTGTTTAAAATAGTAAGTCTCGGTAGCGACCGATCACAGCGGCCCAGTGGTAAAGTGCTCGTCTCTGGTTCAGTAGGTTGTGGTTCAATCCACTGCCATACCAAAGACTTAAAAGAATGGTACTCAATGCCTCTTTGCTAAGCACTCAGCATAATAACTAGGATTGACGGACCTCTTCCCAAGGCTAAGGGGTACGGCCAAATCATGCTGGATCACCCAGTTCTCATAAGATCACTGAAGTTAAGCAATTTGTCGGATCTGGTCAGTACCTAGACAGGCCTGGCAAGCTGGAAGTGGGTCTAACTAACAATTGCCTGCTTGTACCTAACTCTGCGAGACCCTCAATGAGGGTATATCAAGAGAGTGATGATACATACATACTAGACGGAAGGAAACATTTTAATCAAAATAGTCAGTCTCGCTTAAAGTAGCAGCTCACTTGGCCATCAGACTGTAACGGGGCATGACTTTTCATCGAAAAATACTGAATACACACAGATACATGCCACAAGAACACACATACACACACGTGTTTATGTGTGTAGTTGGCATTTTCGATGAAACGTTTGATAAAAAGTTGCTGTATCGACTGTGGACAAACATTTTCTTTCATTATATGATTTGTTGGTGTTTGTATCGTATGATCGATAAATAAGTTGGAATTAATTTCAAGGTCTGGTTAGTTACTCAATAGAAACTGTCACATGACCAACGTCTTTTGGCAGCATGCTGTAATTGAAGTGATCAATTAAAAATTTGGGAAAAGAGTTGATCAATGAATAAGTTACTTTATCACGTTTTGTTGGCAGTGATCACTAAAGGGGGCCAAATTTAAAAAAAAAACAAGCATGAACACTGCCAGACACAAACTGCGACTAATTTAGCATAAACTTGCATTGTAAATTGAACCTCACACTAAAAACCTATTTGGGGAAGAATTTCAAAAAACGTTTTTTCTAGACATAAGGAGTAAATGTTTGAATTTTCAGCCGTCTCGCTCCATTGGCGCAGCCTGTATGCGCCATACATAGCCAGCCAGACCAATTTAAAAACTGAAGAAACCTATGTTGACAAGTTTGGTGACAGTTTTGGTTGATGGTTTCTAATAATTACCAATATGTTTTTATTTATTGATTTGTTTTCTGTCACACTAGAGGAAACTGATACGGTATATGAAATTAAGTGGAAGAACTGCCGCAATTTGAACTCAGATGCAGACTTGAGCAGCCTGATAACTTACCAATAGGACAAGGGTACACTGATGACACGGTGTTGAAATTTTAAGCATTAACTAAAAAACAAAACTAACAAAAACTAGCATTCCAAGGGAAATTATGAATCACCGCCCAACCCTAACCATTCATTGTAGAAACTTGAAATTTTGCACACACACTCCCCTTGATGAGTAGGGGAAAATGTTTTGGGTTTTTTTTTTTTAAATTTCCCACCCATAACAGGTTTTTAGAAGGGGGTTCAATATGCAATGTAAGTTTATGCTAAATTGGTCATGAGTTTGTGCCCACTTGTTTTTAAAAATTTCAGACCTTTTTTAGTGATCACAGCATATATCGGTGATGGTGATTCATAATTTCCCTTGGAATGCTAGTTCTTCAATTTAAATTGCTGAATAATAAATAATGTAACAAGCGTCGTACAAAACTATAGCTTCGAAGCATTTCGGTTACTTCTCTTCATTGTTGCCAATTTAGATAGATATATCTAAATTTAGATAATTCTAAAGAGCAGAAGTCAAGGGAGATAATTTATAGAAACTATGAAGAAAGATCTATAATCTTTAAATCTTATTTATTTTTATTAGATTTCTAGCGAACCGCTGACTAATATATCTGTCGAATGTCAACTTCGTACAATGGCCAGATGTCGAGTAATCGTAGTGCGTACACACACACAAACACAGATTTCTTCTATTGTAGTGCTATGACCTTTATATAGGGGTTGATGTGCTCTATAACTATACGCATTCTTAACTAAAGAATTCTTTAATGATAGCTAACTATGTCATATCACACCATGGGGTATTACATATTTTTTAGAAACCATCAACCAAAACTGTCAACATAGGTTTCTTCGGTTTTCATGTCAGTCCGGCTGGCTGGCTATGTATGTATGTATCATGCATACAGGCTGCACCAATGGAGCTAAAGAGCTGAAAATCTAAACATTTACACCTTATTATGTGTAGAAAAATGTTTTTAAAGTTTTGGGAAAAAAATTGGTCATACCTTGTGCTTGCTTGTTTTTTGAAATTCAGACCTTTTAAAAAAAGGTTGGGCTGTGATCAAAAAGCTTTTTTAAAGTTTGTGGAGAGAAATTGGTCATACCTTGTGCCTGCTTGTTTTTTGAAAATTAAGACCTTTTTTTAAAAAAACAAGCAGGCACAAGGTATGACCAATTTCTCTCCAAAAACTTTTAAAAAGCTTTTTGATCACAGCCCCACCTTTTTAGCTGATTACTCCCAACACAGCATATATATCGGTAAGGGTGATTCATATAATTTCCCTTGGAATGCTAGTTTTTCCATTAAAAAAGCTGAATAATAATTTTTAAAGTTTTTGGAAAGCACCCCCCCCCCCCCCCGAGTTTTAGTAGGGGGTTCAATTCACAGTGTTGTTTTATAAGTTTATGCTAAGTTGGTCCCTTATTTTGTGTTCGGCAGCATTCGCGCTTACTTTTTGAAAATGCAAACTTTGTTAATGGTCACGGCCCAACAAAAGGCGAGAGATGTAACTTATTCATTGATCACCTCCTTTTCCAATTTTTTAATTGATCACCCCCAACACGGCCTACTGCCAAAAGTCATGTGACTCTATTGAATGATTAACCCGACCAGTTACAGATTTTATAAGTCTACAAATGAGTTGTGCATTTGACATTGAGTTTAAAATCCCAAAGCCTAGTTCAGTATTTCTTAAACTACTAGTTTACCCGTGTCGTCAAAAAAAAAATGAAATATATCGATACCCATTGCATTATTTATATGTGGATAATAGAGATTTGCATTGCAGAGAGCTTAGAGAATAGCATTCTGCTGACTGTCAGTGGATTTCTTTATATTTTTAATCACTACCACCCACAAGAGACCGGTTTAAACACTGTTGCTGGGTTTAGGTTATTCATGTGTTCTGACATTTATATGTATCTATGTATGTATCCAGACTTTTCCCAGCTCTTATCATTCATAGTAGACACATGAAATTTTGCACACACACTCCCCTCAATGAGTAGGGAAAATGTTTTTTTGTTTTTTGAAAATTCCCCTCCCAAAATAGGTTTTTAGTGGGGGTTCAATATGCCCGCTTATTTTTCAAAATGTTTTTACTGATCACAGTCCAACAAAAGGCGAGATAAGTAACTTATTCATTGATCATCCCATTTTCCAACTTTTTAATTGATCACCCCCAACACAGCATATATGGGTGGCGGTGATTAATAATTTCCCTTGGAATGCTAGTTGTTTCTGTTTTTATTACTTTTTATATTTTTATTATTCCTTAAATTCAGCATTTTTACTATGTCATCAGAATATGAAATTCTATTTTTACTCCATCATCATGTGGTAACTTAATGATAATATGAGTTGCGTCTCTTAGCATGACAGGACAAATAAATAAATACACATAGCATATGTTTATAGTCAGATTCCAGTGTCATTCACCCTCAAGTCTTTATTACAAAATTTTTGATTATTTTCATCTTATTTTCCCTTGTGTGTAATTTTACACATAATTTATTTTGTATCATGAGCAAAAAGAATAAATTAACACATTTAATAAGTGTGTAATTTTACTTATGTTTTTCAAATATTCTAAAAATACATAAAGAAAACTGGGAGTGACAGAAAATTTAACACAGAAAAATTCTAATAATTTTCTATTTTACATAAATTAGAACTTGGAATAACTCTCATAGAAATAATGTGTTCTTGTTATAAATGTTTGCCACAAAAATTACTTTTTTTACGAATAAAAATCATGTTTCATTAACCTTTCATTCACCCCTGTAGTTTCATTCGCTCCGAAATAATTTCATTCATCCTTGGGTGAATCATTCACCGGTTTTAAAAAAAAACATTGGCCTAGTTGCCTGCTCATAGGCTTCATCATGAAGCAGCCTTGTTGATAGGAATATGACTCGTTCGAGAACCATCCTCATCACTAAAGAGGCCATGACACCCTCCTCTTCAAGTGCGTATGTCGATGTCTGTGGATTTAAACGTCTTTCCCTGTGCGCTAGGATACACCGAGTTTCAGAGGCATAGCTGCGGTGGGGTAGGGGTAGGCTATTCGAAAACGACCCCCCTCCCCCTCACAAAGGAGGGTGACCCCCAAAAGCTAAATAAATTATAGTTCACCTACTGCATTTCTACTGACATTATACAATAGCAAAGATATATTTGTACATAGATGAATTGCATAAATAATAATTCTGCCTGCTTGGGGTTGTTTTTCACCAATTAAGGTATAGTGCATGTCTATTTATTGCAAATTTTCCTTTTTTTAAAATTAAATCTCACTAAATATTGGAGGGGGCCCCTCAAGGAGCCAAGCCCCTACACCCTGGACCCCCAAATCTCTAGCCACGTCACTGCCAAGTCTGCATGCATATTTATTGCAAATTTTCCCTTTTCATCAAATCTCACTAAATGTTTGAGCGAGGCCCCTGAAGGAGCCAAGCCCCCACCCCACGGGCCCCCAAATCTCTATCTACGTCACTGCCAAGTCTGCATAAAAATGCTGTACTGCATACCAACAGATGCGACTGGCATAGAAATATAAATAACAACAATAACAACCGTAGCAGCAGCAGCAACAGCGTCGGCACCAACAGCGTCAGCAGCGAGAAGTTGGAGAAAAAAACGAAAACAATAATACCATTGTCTGGCTTCGAGGAAAATACTGCAAATATATTTACAGGCAGACAGACAAACTGAGTAGCACAAGGAACAGGGCTGCCGAATTTGGTTCTTTCGTAACAAATTTGGTTCTTTTAATATGATTCGGTTCTTTTGGTGGGAATTGGGTACTTTTCTTTAATTTTACTAATTTAAGGGCAGCACTTTTTATCCTCAATACTACTAGTTCTCAAACATAAACAAACTCCCTGCCATTCCCTGATACTACTAGTTCTCAAACATAAACAAACTCCCTGCCACTTCTTAATACTACTAGTTCTCAAACATAAACAAATTCCCTGCCACTTCTTAATACTATTAGTTCTCAAATATAAACAAATTTCCTGCCACTCCCTGATACTAGTAGTTCACAAACATAAACAAACTCCCTGCCACTTCTTAATAATACTAGTTCTCAAACATAAACTCCCTGACATTCCCTGCCTCTTCTTAATACTACTAGTTCTCAAACATAAACAAACTCCCTGCCATTACTTATTATGTCTAGAAAAACATTTTTTTTAATTTCCCCAAATAGGTTTTTAGTGAGGGATTCAATTTACAATGTAAGTTTATGCTTAATTTGTCCCTTAGTTTGTGTCCGGCAGCATTCATGCTTGTTTTTTTGAAAATTCAGACTTTTTTAGCAAAAGGCGAGAGAAGTACCTTCTTCATTGATAACCCCTCTTTCCAGTTTTTTAATTGATCATCCCCAACAAGATATTGGTCAAATGACGGTTTCTATTGAGTGACTAGCCAGACCAGTTTTTTGTTGGGTTTTTTTTATAACAAATTTTTATTCTTTACATATTTTTTCCTTGATTTAAAACTGAACATTTTGGTAAATTTCTGAATTTAACATTATATTACTGTATTTACTTGTGTATAATGCTAGAAATTTAATATAAAAATTCAGGGTCAAAATTGGGAGGTAGCATTATACTCGAGTGTAAAAATAATGATAATATATATAGATAGAAGTCGGGGTCCCATTATTTTTTAGATCCTATTGTACTCAAGTAAATACTGTTCATATTTTCGACATCAAATTTGTTTTATAGTAATGGGGACATTTTTAAGCTGTCGAGGTGGGAGCATGGGGCTCAAAGGTTGAGAACCACTGCTGTATTGGCACTGATGGAGATGATGATAATTTACTGACCACATGAGAGTTGGATGGAGGCAACGGGAACGTCAGCGGCAGCAGGTTGTGAGGAATAGACACTTCAGCCTCTCTACAAGAAGAAGAACAAGAACAACAACACGGCACTGAGGCCTTCTGTTTCTTTCTTTCCTTCAGCCTTAAGACAACCAGAAGTACCACTCTCTCTACATCTCTACCTCTCTCTCTATCTCTCTCTACACCCCTCTTCTTTCTCTTGGTCTATACATTCACCCTCCTCTCTCTCTCTTTCTCTCTCTCTCTCTTGGGCTGGAAAAAACAATCTCTACCTCCCCCTCTCTCTCTCTCTCTCTACCCTGTGTCTTGGACTGGAAAAAAACACACTCTCTCTATTGGTCTATGCACTCTCTCTCTCTTTCTCTTTCTCTCTCTCTGTCTCTCTCTCTCTCAGGCTGGAAAAAAAAACTCTCTCTCCTCTCTCACTCTCTCTCTCTGGCTGGAAAAAACACTCTCTACCCCTCTCTCTTTCTCTCTCTCTACCCTGTGTCTTGGGCTGGAAAAAAACACTCTCTCTCTCTCTCTCTCTCTCTCTCTCTCTCTCTCTCGCTCTCGCTCGCTGGAAAAAAGCACTCACCCTTCTCTCACTCTCTCTTCTGCCACCCTGGGTCTCGGGCTGGAAAAACCTCTCTCTCTCTCTCGCTCGCTATCTCTCTCTTTCTCACACACACATCTCTCTCTCCACCCACCCTGTGTCTTGGGCTGTACTATTGCTGCTGTCGCTGCCGCGTTGTTGTTGTTGTTGTTGCTCAAGCACTTGCCTCAAATATTGCTTATAGAGACGCAGGGTATGTGTGTGGGTATGCATTTTCAAAAGTAGGTCTTCCCTTCCTTTCTTCTTTCTCAATGTGCACAGCTCTGCGTATTCATAGCTCTGCGTATTTATGCAGTCCTCCTATTTGCATGTGTCTGCATATTATATCTTCATTAGTGAGTTGTTGCTAGTTGTACACACAACTATAAGTAGAATTTATTTTTTGATCTGGAAAGAAAGAGAGAAAGAAAGAAAGACATAACAAGGGTATTTAGAAAGAATGCATAACAGTGCAATATAGTTTTACTCTTTTTTTTGTTCCTGGGTAATAAGTGTTATTTTCTATTTGATAGAAAATGTCAATTATTCCCTTCATACTTTTTGTGATCAAGACAGTGATAATTTGAAATCTACTTATTTCCGAATGAGCGAATTTGTATAGTTTTTATTCACGTATAAGAAAAACAATTACACATGAATATCACTGTCCTGGTCACAAAAGCAAAGTTTGAAGGAAATAATAGCCATTTTCTATGCTTTTTACACATAAGCAATCAGCTACATAATAGAAAATTGCATCACACAGTGTTATTGAGGAGAGATTGTGTGTGTTCTTGATGGAAGAGAGTATGAGAAATTGCATCTACTTATCTGTATATTAATGTAAGTTTGGTTAAAGACAAAAAACAAGGAATGTTTTTAAAAACCGTCAACCAAAACTCTTTAATTTTTAAGTTTGGCTGGCTAGCTATCTGTATGTATGTATCATGGGTACAAGCCACACAAATGGAGCTAGAGGGCTGAAAATTCAAACATTTACTCCGTATTATGTCTAGAAAAAACGTTTTGTTTTTTGTTGAAAATTCCCCCGAAATAGGTTTTTAGAGGGAGGTTCAATTTGCAATGTAAGTTTATGCTAAATTGGTCCCTTAGTTTTTGTCTGGCAGCATTGACGCTTGACATTTTTAGTGATCACTGCCCAACAAAAGGTGAGAGAAGTAACTTATTCATTAATCACCCCTTTTTCCAATTTTTTAATTGATCACCCCCAACACGGCATGCCGCCAAAAGATGTTGGTCGCATGATGGGTTCTATTGATTAACTAACCAGACCGGTTTTTAAAAAAATTTTTAGTCACCTTTTCTTGTTTTTGTTTATGTACAATTGTAAAATCAAGAAACCCCAAACTACATAAGATCTTCATTCAATATACAGAGATGTTTTTTGACTTCTGTCCGCATCTTGGTTATTCTTTTGTTTAACACATTTCAACTGTTTTACCTAACAGCCTCCTTCAGGTTGATGGGGGGAGGTTTGAATGTTGGGATGAGGGACCCCCTTTGCAGCATGGGGGCAGAATGTCCTCATTTATGACACCCACTTGAAGAAGGCCGTAGGATACAATGGCTGAAACATCATGTTAAAAAGAAGATCAACCCTGATGAGGAAAACAGTCTGAAAAAATTTGTGTATATTGATGATCCCTCATCCCAAAAATTCAGACAGATTTTAAATGGATTTAACAACTGATATATACATTAAGCCCAGTGGAAGAATTCTGCTTGTATGTCGCCCCATGCAAGACGTCATCATATTGCACAAACAGGTAAACTTCAAGTTTAAAAAGTATTAAAAAATTGAATAACATTTACAGTTAAGTAGGTCATGGGTTCAATCCATGTCCAAGTTATACCAAAGACTTTTAAAATGGTACTCAATGCCTCTCTGCTAAGAACTTAAAGAGTAGGATTGGGGCAGCCTGAAGAGGGATGGGCTCCATTAAGCTATCTCAACCAAGACACACCTGTGAAGGGTGCCCTGGTACAAGGGATAGAAAACCCTGTACTCAGTTATGGGACTATGGATAATGACCAGAAGTATGGCTGAAAGCACTCGATCGCAAACGTTAGGACAATATTTACATTAATTGGATCCAGATATGCTTTCTTTTGTACATAAACAAAAAAAGAATATTCCTTGTCTATCATCTTTAATCAAACTTGTATCAATGAAGAACTGCTACCTAAATACACCTTATCAATATATATACATAAACACATACAAAGATATACTCATATGCATACACTATATGTCTGCTCAGATAGTGTAATGGTTAGGATGTCTGCCTCACACACAGAAGGTCCCGGTTCAATTCCCTGTATGAGCAAAGAAAACTCTTCATTAGGACAAATCTCTGTGTGCACTCAGCAGCTAATTGAGTACACTCTAAGCTGTGTGATTAGGGTGGAGGTATCCCTTCTGTGGACTTGCATCCTGCCAAGGGGATGGTCATAAAAACTAAAGTCCTGGTCTCGACCAGACTTGAAACTTGCAAGGATCACTAAGCTGATGCATGCAACAGAAACCGGGTTTTCATCACCAGCCGTATATACACCCATGGGAGTTGTCACTTAAAGAGACGGACGCTTTTATACATATTATATATGTAAGTGTATAGTCAGTGATTTCCCCATTAAAATCGCTGCAACATGATACATCATTTAATATTTATAGGTTTTATTCCTAATCTGTATGATTGCATAATTTGAAATAAAAATGTTCACAGTACTGCTGATGAAAAAAGAGATAATGTGTGCATGTTACAGCAAGATTCTGAAACTAAGGATTTTGTGAAACGCCTGAACATTTCAGAAATTTCATGAAATCCCTAGTGTAGTAATG
>VCCN01006091.1:784853-796098 GCA_006491835.1 Architeuthis dux | reverse complement strand
ACATATTATTCATGCGATATACCAATTGATAAGACTATTTGCACCCCTGTCTATCAATCGACTTAGATACATCTCTCTCTCTCTCTCTCTCTCTCTCTCTCTCTCTCTCTCTCTCTGTGTGTGTGCTCAAAAGTAGGAAAACGTACGCGTGTAGTTCCCCCAACGCTAACCCGACCTTGTGACATATTCTGCCATCGTGGGGAAGTGGTTAAATATCGCTAAAAAAGACTGAGGATGTGCAAATAACAATTCTTCAATCTGAACTTATTATTTACCTCTCCATCAAAAACGCTTACACATCCGGCCGGGTCTTTGCCTAAAAACCTGTGACCCGTTTCCTACTTGGAAGAAAAAAAAGGTCCATTGGCATCACTTTGAACTGGTAACAACGGTCGCCTTTTGTGACAAAACGGTTTCGACAAAATGCCTCGTATAAGTTACCAGTTAGAGGTCTTAGGGCCTGTCATAAAGACCCCCCTCTGTCATTATTACACCGATGATTCTAAATCTCTTCAACGACCGGTGGGACGTCCAGACTGGGGACTTTTAGTTCTTCCGGAGTAGGGGGATGTTACATGAAAGTGAATCAGGACAATTTGCTCTTTATTCATAGTTTCAAAAGTGTGTACAAATTCCATTCATCACGCCCTCTGTTGTTTCGTTGAGCTTGTTGACAATGGGACCCCCAACAATATATACATTTCTATAAAGATAAGTCCCCGGAGAAATTAAATCCATTGAAATTTGATTCGATGCTGCAGACAATTGGCTCCGAATTGGATAAAAAAGAAATGCAAAAAAAAACTAAAAATATTTTCTGTTTGGAAAGTTTTTTTACTGCTTTTTTTTTAATTATTAAAATACAGTAATGGCTATAGAAACATAGTACCTACCAACAAAACCACCACTGATCTTAGTATAAACATAAGCAAACTAAACATGCATATTACTACCAGCACATCCTCAACCATTAGGGACCTAATCAACACCCCTCCGACTCCGAGGCTGGTGTTTACGTAATACCATGTAATGACAGGCCGACCCCTCAAAAAAAGGGTATATGGACACTGCAGGGCCCTAAAGCTTAATGATAACTTGCACGCCTTGGTGGGACACAGAAATAAACACAACCATAACTTCAACCTTCTGAAAGCGTGCTTAATCAAAACCATACATGATATAAAGATATGATATGGATGAAGCAGCCTTTTGGTCGTCTGCTTTTTCGCAATCAAACCACTATGTACCTTGCGCAGTCATACGCGAATCTTTTTTTAATTATGCTCGTTGAGTTAGAAGAGAAAATCAATTCTGTCAATTATTTGTAACAGGAAGGGCAATTTTGAGTTCATGCCTCTCCAAAAAGCATCTTACCAAATGAGACATACTTCAAGAATTCTTCTTCGCATAACCGACTTGGAAAAGGTTTTAATTAAAATATATGTTCACTTTTCCAGGAGATTAATCTGGTCTAGTGGTTCCCAACCTTTTCAAGGTCATTACCCACTTTTAAGTAAGCTGGAAGTTCTGGTGAGCGAACGCCGCAGTCGTTTACGAAAATTAAAATTTTTATTGACGTTAATAAAACCAATTAAACACAACGACAAAACGCTATCACCATAACTAAATAAATTTAATAAACAACACTGATAAGGAAAATTCAGACCTTTGGTTGCACAGCTATACTCCATCTTGCATCACACATCCCCACTATCCTTAAGCCAAAATCATTCACCACAACTTGGGTTACCTAAATTACCAACTTGGGGATATTTTTTCCCCGGTTGGGAACCACTTATCTAGTCTATGTCGGCTGGCACGGCACAGGGCAACCTGGTCTCTTAACCCTTTCAAGACTAACTTTTTAAATTGATTAATACCTGAATTGTTAAAAGGATATTTTTAAAAAAGCCAAATACGTGTTAATCTTTATTTAATGGTTAACTCTTTATAGGGCAAGTGACTATATATGATCACCCGAAGACCCGTCAGCCACATGCAAATATTGTAGCCACAAAGACTACATAATCCGCACCAATGTGGTCTGCAAGCTTTGCAAAGTACACTTGTGCTTGAACAAAGACAGAAACTGTTTTGAGGCATTAAATTAACCTGTTTTTGGTCCGCACAATAACATTTTAAAATCAACCCGGAAGGTGTTATTCTTTTTGTCAATATAATTTTTTGGTATCTACTCATTATACTGAATGTTATTCTTTAATTCTATGTTTTATTTAACTTTCTAATTTTTTTCCATTTTTGGTCACTTTTTGAGCGAGGCACCATATATGAACACTTCGTTTGCCCCCATAAACAAAAGAATTTCAGAAAACTTGCAACTGAAACTATCTTGTAATTAGGTTTAGTTTAACATACAAAAAGGTTGTTTTGATATCTAAAATATGTTTAGGGGTGCACTATAAAGGGTTAAGCAAAACTATTCTTTCATTAAATCAAACATTTTCCATATTTTGAAGAATCATAATCATGATGGGACACATGTGTCCCATTCGACGCTTATCCCGGTTCGGCTGAAAAACACGGAATCAGCAGATCACTTCGCCTACGCTCCTTTCCTGTTCAGTCATGTAATGTGGACTAGTTTCTGCGTCAGTTTCATACAATGATGACGTCATTGTCTGCGGTTGCAAAAGCTGGCAAAATTTACTTTATTTTTCATGACACATATGTTCCAGTAAAGTTCTAAAAGATCTCCGGGACATATATATCCCAGCAATCATAGGAACCTCGGGATATAGATGTCCAAGGGTTCTCGAAAGGGTTAAGAAAAACACCATTTAACCGTTAGATATTTAAAATCGTATATGATGTACCCCGCTAAAGAAAACACGGGACAATCACTTACAAGCATATAGACATATGCAAATTCGAGTTCCTGCACCTGGACTCACCTTTCATACTAAAACTTATTTTTTCAACAGCTCTGAGACGATTAAAACCGGCAGTACCTTTTATCCCTGTTACTCCCTGCCATACCCTGCCACTCCCTGTCACATGCTAATGAAATATTTTGGTGCAAAAACTATACTTGCCAAATGTTAATGAAATACTTCGATTCAAAAACTATCCCTGCCACTTCTAATATATTACTAGTTCTCAAACGTTAATGAAACGTGTGACAGAGAATGTCAGGGAGTTTTTTCATGTGTGAGAACAAGTTAGTATTAAGAAGTGGCAGGGAATGTCAGGGAGTTTGTTTATGTTTGAAATCTAGTAGTATTAAGGAGTGGCAGGGAGTTTGTTTATGTTTGAGAACTAGTAGTATTAAGTAGCAGGGAATGTCAGGGAGATTGTTTATGTTTGAGAACTAGTAGTCTTAAGAAGTGGCAGGGAGTTTGTTTATGTTTGAGGACTAGTAGTAGTAAGAAGTGGCAGGGAATAGCAGGGACTTTGTTTATGTTTGAGATCTAGTAGTATTAAGAAATGGCAGGGACTTTGTTTATGTTTGAAAACTAGTAGTATTAAGAAGTGGCAGGGAGTAGTAGGGATAAAAGGTACTGCCCGATAAACATTTGAACTTATGCCTGAGTAAGCAAAGCTCAAATAAATCTTAAATATGAGCAGTATGGGAACTTGGCGTAGAGTGATGGTTATCGAGCTAGTCCCTAAGACCATTAATAGTGAGTTTTATCGCCAATGGTTGCCCAACAATTTTCGTTTTGTGCCAGACTAAACAAAGCTTGAAACTAAACCCAGCAATAAACCAGTGTTGTGGGTAGCGGTGATTAATTATCCACAATGTAAACAACAGGGCGCCTACCATAAAGTGATGGTCAATGAGCTAGTTCCGTACACCATTGAGAGTTCGTTCCTCACTAGGTTCCCTACACTTGTGACCCTAAGTGTGACTAATATAAGCTTAAAAAAACATCTACTCTAACTTAACTATAGTTACAGTATAAATAAGGCACTTCGCGAGTTAGTATCGCACGCGATTGTGCCTTTTTCTTTTTACCATTATAGACTTTGAATCATATATAATGCACCCCGCTAAAGAAAACACGGGACAATCGCCCACAATCTAAGACATATACAAATCCGTGTTCCTCCATTTCAGATAACCAGGTTTTAGGTCACAGTACCTGGACCCACCACACACATTTAAACATTCATTTCTTTCAACATTCAGAAGAATAAAACTGCCAAATTCGGTGTTAATTTTCCAAAGTTTTAGAATTCAGCCGTCTGGACACGAAACCTTGCTGATAGACATCTGCATTTTAGGTGTATAGATTTACTGCTGACATTCCAAGAAGGGCATAAATGGTGAGGCGGTGCCACTTACTGCACACTGCCACTTTAAGAAAACACACAAGTTCTTCCTGTTCTTCTAACCTTTTTTTCTTTCGTGTACGCCGTGTGGGGCATAAGGCCGCTTTTGCGGTTTCCAGTAACAAAGTAGGTCTTATGGGATGTGAGTAGCTAGCCGCACACTCAAGCTGTAGTTTTTTTAGAGTAACCTTGGAGAAGTGGATTTATGCCTTTCCCAAGGACATTAATGCGAAGCCTCGTCCGAAACCCGAACTCGATAACGGTTACGCAATATATATATATTTGTGTGTGTGTGGTGTGTATATGTGAATCAATTGTAATGGTTCATTACAAGCGGTACTGCTGGTTTCACATACCGATTTTCCTAATGAACCAACGTTTATTATGAAAATCTATATGTGAAACCAGCAGTACCGCTTGTAATGGACGAGTAATCGCGGTGCATACGTGCACGCACACAGACGGCGAATTCTTCAATTGCAGTTAGATACGAGCGTTCTGTTGAAATAACTAGCACTAGGCGTCGCTGGTAGCAAGACTGAAAATGAAATTGGCGGACTGAGTTCAAATTCACATCGCGGCAGGCAGTGTCTTTGACAAAGGCATGAACCCAACCCAACCCAACCCAACGTATGCCCTCTTTTACAAACGGTTATCATGATCATTGTTTTGTTACTAACCTGGAATGATGAGAAACTGAAATGAAGACGGTGTTGCATAAGATACTCTCTCTTTAATGAAACTACTCCACCTCTCACCAGTGAAACAAACTGAATGAATCCTAAAGAATTTCAGGGTTCGGTTTTCTAGGACATGGCCATGTACAACATATTCATGGATCAGTGAACATAGAACTGTAAATAGCTTGCCAAGATAGCACTCTAAAAACTGATATTGGGAGCAGCTGGGTTTTGCTTGGGAGGGTCCGGTATAAAAGTTTCTTTTTATGACGCTAGCGTCAAGTTAAACGCCTAGTGGGGTTCAGCTATAAAAGGAGTTCTGGCTTCTGTAGTAGTTTAAGAAGAGTAGTGTTTGGTGCTGGGGCTGATTAATACGAAATCGTCGAACTGAGTTCGAATTTCGATTGAGGCTTGAGGCCTGTGTTCAATTAGAACTAATATCCTTAGGACAGACATGAATCAACTTCTCACTGCATTCTGCCCCCTCGTCACTCTTGGCAACGATAGTTGACGGAGAAGGGAGTAGGCGAGTGAGCATTTGGGCAAACAACTCCCACATTACCTGCCCAGGCAATAGAACCAGTAAAAAGCTGTTACACTTATTATCAACCATGACATGCTCTAGGGGATATATATATATATATGTCTGTGTGTATCTGCGTGTATGTGAAAGAATATGTATGTATAGAAAAAGCGCCATTAAGCGAAATTAGCGTTAAACAATCAATCACTAGTACATTGAAATATCTAAACATATTAAAAATATATTTGTTTTTTCCAGTCCTACCAGTGATATCACGGGTTACATAAAAATCGTTTTTTTTATATATTCTATTCTATATATATTTATATCATTATATGATCTATCATATATTTTATTTTTATGATGTACATAATAGATATCTTTTAATTCGTAGTAGCAAATTATTTATTTTTATTAGTACGTAGTCATAAGCTCACTATTTGTAAGTAATTATTCAACATTCCTGAGTATTATCTCTGAACGGTTTATATTTGAGTCCACTAGTCATTTAACTAATCACTGGGAACTGTTTCTGATGTATTACGACTAGTATATGTTAGATTGGTGCAAACGTTCTCAGCGGCATCTTTTGCACAAGTTCAGGAAATCTTACAATGTCCTCTTTCGTTCTATGTAGTCAGTGGGCGCAAAAATCTTATGTTGTGTAAATGTTTTCCTGTGACAAACGTATGTGCGCACTTTTGAATTCGTCATAGAGAATCAGTATTTTTTTTTTCGATAAAAACTCAGTAAACAGAATTTGAAATCTTTTGTGCGCACATTAATTTCCTTTGTGCGCTGGTTGCAAAACGTGTGTGCAAAGCTTAGAGGGAACTGTGCTTACAAGTGTCTTTGAAGTTCAATTAGTTCTTTATTGTGTACTTGGCCAATGAGTCAACTCTGCTACGTCGTTTACAAGCCCTAGGAAACGTTCGGCGGTTTGGGAAATCTGTTCCACGTGAACTTTCGGAAACGAACAGCAGCCAGAATTTAAACATCTGTCTTTCTCTCATTGTCCGACACAGAAAAAAAGGTCATTTTTTTAAAATACAAAATAGCCATTGGCAATGAATTTATTAAGAGAATTATTCCAAGTCTGGAGTTGGAATAATTCTGGAGTTGACTTTGTTTTTTTCTGCTACCACCACCAACAACAACAACAACAATCCTCACCGAATTTAAGGAAGTACACTCTTCATTGTTTGTCTGTGCCGTCACGTTAAACCAAACCGATAGGTAAAATTAACATTCCCCAACCGTGGTTTGAAATCACGATCCACCAATTGGTAGGCGGCTCTCTTACCGACTGAGCTAAATTGACACTTCTTACACAGCTACGAAAATGTATGTTACAAATACGCAACTGCTTATTTCATTCTAATAAATAAGTACATTTATAAAGCTAACATTTCCCTGCCGTTATTTGAAATCACGATAGGGAAATGTTAATTTTATAGATGTATTTATTTATTTATTAGAATGAAATAAGCCCTTACGAATCTGTAACATGAATTTTTGTGGCTCAGTCGGTACGACATCTGCCTACCAATCAGTTAGTCGTGATTTCAAATCACGATTGGAGAATATTAATGTTTACTTCCCTAAATTTGGTGAGAATTGTTCTTGTTCTTATTACTGTAGAAAAACAAAGTCAACTCCAGACTAGGATATGGAAAGCCATGAAAAATACTTTGATGTTATGAATTTATATAAATACTTTGATCTTATGAATTTATATAAATACTTTGATGTTATGAATTTATATAAATACTTTGATGTTATGAATGTATATAAATACTTTGATCTTATGAATTTATATAAATACTTTGATCTTATGAATTTATATAAATACTTTGATCTTATGAATTTATTATGAATTTATATAAATACTTTGATCTTATGAATTTATATAAATACTTTGATGTATATAAATACTTTGATGTTATGAATTTATATACATACTTTGATGTTATGAATTTATATAAATAAAAGATTTTATCAAGTAGAAACATGCTGGGAAGGTTTGTAACATATACTTAGGATTTCCTAACGGTTTTTTTAGGAGGGGCCGGGGAATGGGACACAACTGAGGATCGAATTTACTCCTGGTTGTTTACAAAGGAGATATGCAAAGAACCTGTATAAAAAAAGTCAGCGTTATTTGTTACCTCCCTTTGGTATTTTCTACTACATCATAAAAAGTCTGTTTACGAACCAGTAACAAACCTTTACCAAACATTTTTGGTATGCTTTTGAATATTTATTATACAAGTGGGCGTTGGAAAAACTTTCCATATGAAAGTGGGCGATGATACAAAAAAAGGTTGGGAACCCGTGTCCTAGAACAATATATACACCGGTCGCAAGTTGTTAAAAGTCACAATTTTAATCGTAGCCATGTCTGGATTCGAAACCTGATGACGTATATTAGGGGGGAAATTAATATCTTAATATGTGTGTGTGTGTGTGTATGTGTGGTATTTACAGTACAACCTATTGCATATTACTTGGAGAGGAGATGACACCGCCAAGTGACCCCATTGATCCCAGAAATGTTATGAATAACCTGGCATAGTACCCCGGTATCTTCTTGAGGCTATCGCTAAACGCGAACTAAATTGGCTACGGATAATAGGATTATACTTTACAGACGCCGTGCCGTCGGGTGATGATTAGCGAGCGCGTCTCGCCAACTATTACACATTCATCGTGAGTTCGATCCATACTTATGCTTCATACTTGTGACCTTTTGCCAGATTAAGCTAAGATTTACCATTTGTTGGGTTGCACTGCCGAGCGCAGGTGGTTCGATGCCGACAGTTGAGCTTGTCTGCGCCTTCAGGCATCTTGTCTCTCTTGTCTCTCAGACAGACTGGAGACCTGGTGACCGAGGACCCGTCTCACAGACAGATCCACCACATTACACCAAGAAAAGGCAGGGTCACATCCTGATGTCTGCGCCAATTGACGAGGGGAATGGGCTATTTTTAGATGACCGTCGGGTGGATATACTGGATCCTCAACCCCCCCCCCCCCGACAATGTGTCACATTGTCCCCACGTCGGGTGTCAAATAAGTATCGGGTAATACTTTACCTTTAATTCAGATGCTGATTTGTTATTATTAATTAATGACTAATTATTAAATAATTAATGATTGATATATTTTTTATATATTAATTAATGATAATGATTAATTGAAAACCAACTTAGAATTGCACATGGAGCCATGGAAAGAGCAATTCTAGGAATAGCTCTAAGAGATAGAAAAAGATCAACATGGATCAGAGGGAGGACTAGAGTGAAGTATATTATACAACTAATTAAGCAGCATATTTTGGAGATGGGCTGGTCACCTAGCGAGAAGAGATGACAATAGATGGGGCAAAAGACTAACCGATTGATGCACATGGGACAGTAAACTCAGTAGGAAAAGACCAGGCACAAGATGGAGGGATGAGATAGAAGTTAGACGTGGCAGAGGTTAGCGCAATCTAGGTCGTCATGGAAGGAGATGGTAAAGGCCTTTGTCCAGCAGTGGACTCATGACGGCTGATTATGATTCATTTATATTTTATTTTGACTCAACAGGGGCTTTTCTGTCCTCATATGCAATCCTGGATTATTTTATTCTAGAAAGGCAGAGAAAATACTTATATGGCTGAATAATGATGCCATGAATTTATATAAATCAAAGAATTTGTCTAAAAATGCTGGAAACTTTTGCATCAACCTAATATGATGGAATATACTGAAAGGAGGCGAGAGGTCATAGAAAGTACCTCAATGACTGAATAATGATGCCATGAATTTATATAAATCAAAGTATTTATCAAAAAATGCTGGAAGTGTTTGCATCATGGTGGAATATACTGAAAGGAGGCGAGAGGTCATAGAAAGTACTTCAATGGCTGAATAATGATGCTATGAACTGAGATGAATAAAAGGTTTTAAAACCTTTCCGAAAACTTATGTATCAACCTAATAATAGCAGTCAGCGTAGACAGCCTAAAGATGTCGTCTGCCGAGATCTGTAATATAAAGATGCGAATCAGTCCCAATTGATGCGTACTAATTAGTAGGTGTAGAAAAGACGCGTCGTTCTGTCAGTTCTGGTTAACTTCTTTCTTGTCAACAGAGTACATTAAGAAAGAGTATTCAGTGTTTCTTTGACAACGAAGGAAAACAAGAACCAGCGTTAAACGTCGTCAATGTTACCTATTCTCCCTATTTCTGGTAGATATATGCCCAGCAAAAAGGGTTATTATACCAGTCTGCACATAGGGTTCTTTTGCTTGCTGGTGGTTTTTAGTTGTCGGTTCGTTGGTAGATTTTGAGATAATTAATTTTGAAAGTACTGAGATAATTAATAACTGAATTTATAGGTAAACATATTGTGGCCAATGTCATTTTTTAGATTACTTTTGAAAGTACTGAGATAATTAATAACTGAATTTATAGGTAAACATATTGTGGCCAATGTCATTTTTTAGATTACTTTAGAAAGTACTGAGATAATTAATAACTGAATTTATAGGTAAACATATGGTGGCCAATGTCATTCTTAGATTACTTTAGAAAGTATTTATATTTTTGGAAGTGGCCTTTCTGACTGAGACTGTTCCACAGACTGGTAACTCTGGAGGAGAAGAAGTGGTGTCGAACTCCTGTAGATTCTTGTGCTTGAAGCTTCTTGCTATGCCCTCGTGTTGTTGTGCTGAGTGATGACAGCATTATCTTTGATGGACATTTTATGTGTGTGAATGTTATTAATGAGCCTGTATGTTTCCAGTAAATCCGCCCTCATTCGTCGGTAGTGCAGAGTCTCCAAGTTCAGATTTTGCAGTCTCTCAGAGTAGGATAGATGGCAAAGATGTTGGAATAGTCTTGTTGAATGGCGTACCCTATCAATGGCCTCGATGTTGTATTTTAAACGTGGAGTCCATATACATAAGAAGCACGGCTAATATTTTCTGGACAGACAACCCCCCACCACCACCACCACCACACACACACACACACACATCGCTGCTGGTTTCTTACCGAGCGAACGGGCGTGACTGACTACAGAGACGATGTACAAGGGGTCGAAACTTTTACAAAATATAATTCTGTGGCATCTTTTTTTATTCACCTGTAAAGAGGGCTGGGATTTCTGAAAGTCCAATCGCTGCTGATGTTGCTCCTGTCATTTTCAAACAAGATCTTCAAAAAGGTTATTCATAAAGTTCTGACTATTACTAGCTTCATTTGTCCGAATTTCTTGAAGGAAGCATTGTCACTATTATAAATCTTTGACTAGTTTTTCTTCAATCTTATTTTTGTTGCTTATTTACACCCAGTAGTAATAGACGTAATAGTCTTATGTTATATGAATTTCTTAGATCAAGAATTGCCATTATTATTTATTTGACTAGTTTTTCTTTCATCTTATTGTTGTTGCTTGTTTACACCTAAGGAGTAACAGCCGCAATAGTCTTGAGTTATCTGAATTTCTTAAATGAAGCATTGCCATCAATTTTGACTGGTTTATCTTTGATTTCTTTTTTGTTGCTTGTTTATATCTAATACTAATTATAGACGTAATAGTCTTAATATTTTCAATTAATAGTTTTTACTCGTAGTACTATATATAATAGCATTAAGTTGTCCGAATCTTTTAGATTAAGTCATCATTAAATTTACTAGTTTTTCTTTCATCTTATTATTGTTGCTTTTATCGCAAATTCCGAGTCGTTCTTACATTTATT
>VCCN01006091.1:664447-675719 GCA_006491835.1 Architeuthis dux | reverse complement strand
GACGGTTTCTATTGAGTGACTAACTAGCCCTGTTTTCAGACCGTTCCGTGCGACAGAAGAAGACAGATAAGCGATAGAAATTAGATATTGTCAGCGCCCGGTTCCACCAGAATTAATGATAGCCATTTTTTTCTAGATCAATCTCTTTAAAAGAATGTTATACATTGTGTTGAGCGACAGAAACAAGGTTGGTTGCATTGATACTGCCATTTTATAAAAGCCTTTTATCGCCACTCACTAATCGTCTGCTTCTTTGATATTTTTTTATCGGGTGTTTTTCTTTATCACGATTAACGTGAATAGAAATACTTATTTGAGTAACACAATATATTCTTACTTGTCCTGCTGGTAACAAAACAATGAAGCTCTCTGATTAATTGTAAGGAAACAACACATACTGTTGCGTGCAAAAAATATAACCGGGTCGATAATATTCAAATATTGGTGTCTTAGAGACATTTTACTTTTATGGTTAACGCGAATAAAAATATTTATTTGGGTAACAAAATATATTCTTACTTGTCGGTAATAAAACAATGAAGCTCTCTGGTTATTTATAAGGAAAAAAAACATACTGTTACGTTGAAAAAATATGCGGGTCAATAATATTCAAATATTGGTGTCTTAGAGACATTTTACTTTTACGGTTAACGTGAATAAAAATATTTATTTGAGTAACACAATATATTCTTACTTGTCCTGCTGGTAACAAAACAATGAATCTCTCTGGTTATTTATAAGGAAAAAAACATACTGTTACGTTGAAAAAATATCCAGGTCAATAATATTCAAATATTGGTGTCTTGAATACAATTTACTATCCATAAATACACATCAATCTATCTATAGCTATACATGGGTCAGCCTAGCTATACATGTGTCAAGGTTTGTTCATCAAACAATTTTAAGATTTAAAAGATTAAGGTAACTGCGAAAAATATGCTGGTGGCTGATCAACAAAGATTTATGGTTGATTATTTGATGTTTCGATTTTTATTCATTATTATTTATTCATTGTCACAATATTCGCAGGATGATGTGAAAAGCTTCGAAATAAATCAACCATGACACGTTATTTGTTATTGCAAAACGTAACCTTAATCTTTTAGATAGATAGAAAAAGAGTGGGGGGAAAAAGAGTTGTGGGGAGGTACAGATAAACGCTTATACCCAAATAAATGTACACATATTTGTAATGTTTATATATATGTATGTTAAGTTAAATCAATAAACATGCCGAAGCTAGCTCCCAGCAGCCCCCATTCCGTTTCCGGTCTCAGAAAGCGCGGACCGGAAGTAGGAACAGGGAAGGCTCAGTTCCACACAGGCATAGCCCTGATCAACACGTGTCTCTCGTTCTATCTTCTTTTCTTAACACGCTTAAACACGATTACGAATCAAACGCATTCTAATATCACACAGCTACAACAGAAAGAACAACAAAGCGAACAAAGGCATTTAAACACAACAAGAACGTTACAATATTATCAGTTTTTCTTAAGACACACAAGTCGTTGAATATTATACAGTGTGTGCGTGTGTGTGTGTGTGTGTGTGTTTAGCGGTTAATTTGTATGGCCTGTGTTTACATTAGGAATAGTTCTTAAAAATAGTATTTTTCATGACTTTTTTTAAAATTTGTAAAATAATCTGATATGATATTATATTTCTTATAAAATTTTAAGATAATTTTCAAATTTTTATCCAAGACATTTCTACTAATGGAAAAAGCCCCACGACGGTATTATAAAATAAAAATAACTCTAAAAAAATAATAGTAATACTATCTCCAGCAGATACAGTGTCTCATAGTTCAAACGGACGAAGCAAAATCTAGGAATGTCGCGTGCCTCCTTCGAGAAGCCTAAGTGCCGGGTCTCCACTAACGACATCGATGGTTTTGAGCGACGCCTTAACACTGTGCACCCCACTGAATCTCACTACGATTTGGTCCTGCTACCTCAAGGTTTCCGCACTTTGACCTTATCGACGTCCGTCATGGGGGCCGGTGTGGTGTCACTTGACCACCTCCACATGACGTCGCACAGCCTGTGACATTTATCATAGACCCATGTAGTACGTCACGTGAATTTGTGACATCCACATCTGGAGTCGAGTTCACACGATACTTTATAAAATTAAAATAACTCGAAAAAAATAATAGTAATACCATATCTGTCAAGTTTCAATGTTGAAAATGAGTGAGAATCGTACCCGTCCGGAAAGGGGGGGGGAACGCCCCACCCACCAACATAAAACGTGTTTCAAAGGTTATGTATGTGATCTGTCAAAATAATGTGAGTTCCTAAGTTCTGTAAAAAATATACTGAATACATACACATAAACAACCAACAATTATTAATCACTAACCAAAAGGTTTAAACTTTTATAAAA
Source organism: Architeuthis dux (assembly GCA_006491835.1). Lineage (NCBI taxonomy): Eukaryota > Metazoa > Mollusca > Cephalopoda > Oegopsida > Architeuthidae > Architeuthis > Architeuthis dux. The sequence goes on along the minus strand of VCCN01006091.1, from coordinate 673,325 downwards.
ATTCACTTTTTATAAAAGTTCTCACCTTTCATAAAATGCGTGAGAATTTTTCACTTTTTGTAAAAATGTGTGAGAATTTTCCATTAATGCGTGAGACCGTGAGAACGTATCAAAATGTGTGAGTCTCATGCAAAATGCGTGAGACTTGACAGGTATGGTAATACTATCTCCAACAGGGTGGGTCCCGAGAAGTCAAAGTTCAAAACTCTCCGTCAGGTTGTTATAGGATTCGAATTTCTTAGATGAAGCATTGTCAATTATTATATCCAAGCGATACGAGTAGAAATTCCACGGGTGTTGATAGCAAAGATTTCAATATTACTCTCGAATATATTTTCTGATGGATTGTTGGTCCTGAAAAGTTAATGTTCAAAACTGTTCACCAGGTTCTTTTGTTTTAGTCTGTGGGGTCATACTTTGAGCAGGGTAAGGTAAGTTAAGGGAGAGTGATTTACCTAAGTGCTCACTCGTCCACTCTATTCTCTGTCAGCCGTCATGTCATGCCAAGTGACGAGGCATTTTCTCAAGATATCTAGCGATGGATAGGGAGATGTGGATTCATGCCTTTCTTAGGGGCATTAATGCAAAGAGAATGTAAACAACCTCAGAAGGAATCCGAACTAGGTTTTCCGGTTCCATTTTCCATGCCGATAACAGTTACGCCACCCCACATGTTATAAACACATACATATATACATACATACTATAACTTTGGACACCTCGTCGTAGTGTAATGGTTAGCAGGCTGGTCTGGTGGATCATAACTTGTGAGTTCCCTCACTGGGTTCCCCATACTTGTGGCCTTGTGCCAAAACTTAGTAACGTTTAGTAAATTAGAAAGCATCCAGGGCACACCTCTACCAACGTCGCTAAAAAATCTTAATGAAATTCATTGATAACTTTTGGAGATATCTTGCGGACAGAAAAATAAAATTGGCGATATTATGTGTTTGGGACATAAAACTACGACGTACGGGATGTAATTGTGCATGGATCTATTTTGGAGATATCCTGCGGAAAGGAAAAAGAGAATTGGCGATATTATGTGTTTTGGATATGTAACAATGACGTTGGGGAGGTAATTTTGCATGGATCCGCTCCAAAATTTAATCAGTTCTTCCTTTGCCTATTGTTACCCCTACAGGAAATCCGAATGAAATTCCTTTAGAACTTTTTGGAGATATCTTGCGGACAGGGAGAAAAAACAATTTCGATATTATGTGTTTTTGACATATGACTACGACGTATGGGAGGTAATCGTGTATGGATCCGCTCCAAAGTTTGGTTCTTCCTTTGCTTATTGTCAACCCTTCTAGAAAATCTGAATGAAATTCCTCTAGAACTTTTGGAGATATCTTGCGGACATGGAAAAAATGCGATATTATGTGTTTTTGACATATAACTATGACGTATGGGAGGTAATTGTGCATGGATCCGCTCCATCCCTTCTAGAAAATCTGAATGAAATTCCTCTAGAACTTTTGGAGATATCTTGCGGACAGGGAGAAAATAATTGCGATATTATGTGTTTCGTTGATCCTTTGACAAAAGAAATCTTATTCTTTTAATTTTAATGAAATCTCTTCTTTTTCTTTTCAGATATATCCAAGATGGTTCAGAGGTTACCATAGACAGTTTCTCCCTCACCCTGACAGATGGGATCCATCGTGTCACAAAGGATATCAACATTGATATCGTCCCGATTGATGACCAAGCCCCTCGATTGCGGGACGGTCTCAAACCACACCTGATTGTCTCGGAGGGCAACGACGCTGTTGTCACCCCTTCGGTTCTGTCCGCCAAAGACGACGACACCGACGATGAATTGCTCACCTTTCTAATTGTCAAACAACCCAGTCACGGAACCATAAAAGTTAACGGATACCCAGTCACGAAGTTCACACAGCAAAACATCAAGGAAAAGATTGTAAAGTATCATCACACGGGCGGTGAGATTGGCCCTACACCGCAACAAGACAGTGTGACCTTCATTGTTTCAGATCAGAACTACGCATCAGCTGTCGACCTTCCAATCTATGATTTGAACATTACTATAACTCCTGTTGATAATCAGAAACCTGAGATTCTGACTGGGAACCCCATTCTTCTACAAGAAGGTAAAACATTCCAAATCACGGTGGAAAACCTAAACGCAGAAGATAGAGATACACTACCGAGAAGCATTCGTTTCATGATAGTGAAACAGCCCCAATGGGGTTACTTGGAAAATACGAAACCAAACCCTGGCTCAGGGAAAAGCAATGCTGGAATACAAATAAACTCTTTTCGTCTGCAAGACGTGATGGACAAATCCATCAACTACGTCCAAAGTAATCATATTGGTGTCGAACCGCTTTATGATTCCATAGAACTTTATGCAATGGACGGCAAGCTTCATTCAGCGACCAAAACCCTTGCCGTCAATATCGTTCCTGCGAATGATGAAATACCTGACGTAATGCTGCAGGATTTTGCCGTTCTCGAAGGTGGCACAAAGATTATCAACCAATCAATCGTCGACGCTATTGACCTCGACTTGCCAAAGGACCAGCTGACCTTTTCCATTTCCAAGCCTCCCAAGTTTGGAGAAATTGTTGTAATGTTACAATCAAAGACTGGAGATGTTGAGGCACCAGTGGGCGACTTCTCAATCAAAGAGCTCCAGAAGGGAATGCGTCTCAAGTATAAACACGATGATTCTGAAAACTTCCACGATCGATTTGTCCTTGTGGTCAGTGATGGGAAACACGCGGTTAAGAAAACGTGCAACATTACGATAATTCCTGTTAACGACGAGAAACCCAGCATCGCGAGAAACAGCGGCCTTAATCTCGGCCATGGTAACTTTGGGTTGCTAACAAACCAAATTCTTTTGGCCGAAGATAAAGACACTGACCCTTCGAATCTTAATTACGTTCTGATTTCTCTACCCAAAGTGGGGAGCCTGCAGTTTCGAACTGAATCCGACTACCCACCAGTACAGGCCAGGTGGTATGATTTCGAAATGGGGGCAAACTTCACTCAAGACGATATCAACAACGGTCGAGTACGATACATTCACACCAGCGATGTTATCCAAACGAAAACGGACCGCTTTACTTTTGTTTTGACCGACGGCGTCAACAAGGAAGGACCTGATACATTTGAGTTCCATATAAAGAATTCACAGTCGGCTAAAATCGCTCTACTTAACAAAGGATTAAAGATTAAAGAGGGCGCCCGCGCGATCTTATCGACGGATACCCTCAGCGCATCCGATGGCAGCACCAAGGCGGAAGAAATAATTTTCACAATTACCAAACCCCCTACCCTTGGCCAACTAGAATTTATCAACGCTCCTTTTGTGCCAATTAAGGGCTTCACTCAACTCGATCTAGCTGGTCAGCAAGTTGTATATAACCATATTTCCAAGAGCGATATAACCGAGGATTATTTTTCTTTTACGGTCACCAATGGCTTGAAGTACTCCAGAGATGACCAGCTTCTTATTTACATAGAAACGCAAGATGAAATGTTACCAACACTCGAAGTAAACAACCCTATTGAGGTTATCCAAGGTTCTGATATTTCTATAACTACCCTACATTTAAAGATCACAGATCCTGACACATCTGTCCGAAACCTTACGTATAAAATCCTCAAACCGCCAATCTACGGCAATCTGTACAACAAGAATATAGTAATAACGCATTCATTCACACAATATGACATTGATCGCGGCCATATTGCGTACGAAAATGACGGCACGCATGCAGGCCTTGATCATTTTTTATTCTTGGTCACTGATGGTCACCACAGTGGCTTCTATACCAACACATCCGTACAAACACAGCCAGTCATCTCAAACATTTTTATAAAGTCCTTGTCTCAAGATGCTCCACAGTTGCAGGTGAATCGCCCGCCGGAGAATCTTGAACTTTTCGGCAAGGACAGGTACGGGTTCAAGCTGAGTAGTGAGTACCTCAAGTCTTTTGACTCTGACACGGACAATTCTCATTTGATGTATATCCTTACGAAACGGCCGCAACACGGACATATTGAAAACACAGCCGCAAAGCGATACGTCCATCGGAAATTCAGGCAGAAAGATCTTGATGATAATACTTTGCTGTATATTATCAATCCCAAGACAGACGCGGTCAATGATAGTTTCAGTTTTCGCTTGGAGGATTTCAATGGAAATACTCTTGATGACCAGAGGTAAGTGGACACGAATTTTTGTTTGTTTCTTTTTCTTTTTTCTTTCATTCATTCTACTTTGTTTCTTTTTTGTTTATTTCTTTCTTTTTCCAAACAACATCCTTCACGTTTTCTTATTTTTACTTTCTTTTTCTTTCTTTCTTTCTTTTTCTTTCTTTCTTTTTTGTTTCTTTTTTTTTTCCAAACAACATCCTTCACTTTTTACTTTCCTTCTTTTTCTTTTTTGTTTATTTCTTATGCGCTATAAGGGCTACCCCCCTTTAAGCATAATTTCTGTTTAACCCATCACACTCGGATTTTACACCTGAAGAAGGCCGAAGAATGGATCGGCCGAAACGTCGTGTTTACAAGATACAAATAACAAGAAGGAGTTTAACCGTCCGAAGAACCATTTCAACATTCTTCACGTTTCTTTCTTTTTCTTTTTTCTTTCTTTCTTTTGGCTTTCTTTCTTTTCTTTTTTTTCTTTCTTTCTTTTGGTTTTTCTTTCTTTTTTTCTTCTTTTTCTTTCTTTCTTTTTCTTTTTGCTTTCTTTCTTTTTTGTTTGTTTCTTTTTTGTTTATTTCTGTCTAAATAAAAGTAGTATTAACAGCTTTAAAAATAGTATCGACAAATCTAGAGAAAATGGCATAAAAATAAATTAAATGGTCGGTATTGGGAACTCTCAGAGGAAATCTTTAAAAGAATTTAAGCTCAATATTATAATATTATTGGATGAAGTATTTGTAACACATCGCTTTTTATTAAATTTGATTAGCATAAGCTAAGCTGGATTAGCAGAAGCTGAAAAAGAGAATTTAAGTTGTTACGTATAAAGTATGGCAAGTCGATGTGTGATATGGTGATGCTGGTCTGGTAAAAGATTTTTTTTTTATTAATTAATTAATTCACATGAATTTATCTGAATGAAGTGTTTTTTATTATTGATAAGGATGTGTCATTTTCTCATGCTCTGTGATTATTGTAATGTTTTTTTGTTTTTTAATGTTGACGAGACAATATTTTATAATGAGATGCCCATAGAGGCATTATATATAAATAAATAATAAATTCTGTCTATTTCCAAACAACATCCTTCTTATTTTCTTATTTTTACTTCTTTTTTCTTTTCTTTTCCTAAAAAGCATACTTTTCCTTTCCTTTCTTTCTTTCTTTCTTTCTTTCTTTCTTTTTTCCAATCAACATCATTTTCTTCTTTTTTAAAAATTTTTTAATTTCTTTCTGAAAAAGAAAGAAATTTAAAAAAACTTTTTAAAAAAGAAAGATTTTTATTTGTTTCTTTTTTGTTTCATTCTTTCTTTCTTTTCCCAAACAACATCCTTCACTTTTTCTTATTTTTACTTTCTTTCTTTTTTCTTTTTCTTTTTTCTCTTTCTTTCTTTTTTCTCTTTCTTTCTCTCTTTCTTTCTTATTACTTTCTTTCTTGTTTGTTTATTTGCATTCTTCCCATTCTCCACATCTCATGCTGGTTTTGGGGGGCAAAACCCCACATCACCCAGGTCTGCCAGCCCCCTATAGTCCAGATCTGACTCCCCACAACTTCTAGCTTTTCCCAAAGCTAAAATCGCTGTTGAAAGGGACGAGATTAAGGAGAGTGTAATGAGGCAGCTGATGACGATCCCATTTTGAAAAGTGTTTTTAATACTAGTTATAAGCATGATGGTACTATATGGTACACTTTTTTTATTATTAGCCATAGTAGTACTAGTGATATTATAGTTTCTGTGTCAGGCATTGACTTTCAATTTTGAATTCAATCCTTCATTTCAAACCACAGGGGATCTGGTATCATGCTACACCACTTGACTAATCTTTGAAAATTACTGTGCCCTATTCAGTGGATTTCAGTCCTGTACCTCTGTGAATCAAGAACAGTGGAAGGGGTAACCTTAAAACCTTAAATGCCAATGAGGCGTTGTCTTCAGTTTGGCAGGGGGTAGCGCTCCTCTAATTGATTAACGTTTTAATCACTTGGACGAGTGATACCTCTTAATGACAGGAAATTGAACATTCTTTCAAGGTGGAAAATACAGAGGAATCGTTCGAAACAAGTCATTTCAGACAAACTTTGAGAATCAAATTAAAAACCTATCAACAGGTCTGGTTAGTCACTCAATAGAAACCTGTCACCAATGTCTTTTGGCAGCATGTCGTGTTGGGGGTGATCAATTAGAAAATTTGAAAAAGAGGTGATCAATGAATAAGTTACTTCTGTCGCCTATCTAGCCTTGGTTGGCAATCAGTATAGAAGGAGGACAATGAAGTTTTAAAAAGTCTGAATTTTCAAAAAACAAGCGTGAACTTTGCTGGTGCAGCCTGTATGCGCAATACATACATACATAGCCAGCCAGCCAGACCCTCTTAAAAACTGAAGAAACCTATGTTGATATTGACAGTTTTGGTTGATAGTTTCTAATATATCATTTAAATAATTAAACCTTAATCTAAAAGAATTCCACACCCCAAAACTTTGAGAATCTTTCTCAGGTGGGTGTTTTTTCTGAGCAAATTTCAGTATCTTTTCTCAACTTTTATTTTTATCACATCTTTTTGAGCAATGGAGGTTGGAGTGGTGTAACAGTTACTAGCGAAGGAAAATAGAATTGACAAGCTGAGTTCAAATTCCAGCTGAGGCTGCTTTTGTTCATTTTTGCACTAATACCCTTGAAAGGTATGAATCTATCTCCCCCCAACCATGGGTAAAATAAAAAGGCAGACTGGGCTATCTAGCCTTGGTTGGCAACCAGTCTAGGAATTCAATCTACTGAATTCAAAATCAAGATGATCCGTGCTCAAGCTAAAGGACTGATCGGATCTAGAGTTGGATCCTGAATCCAGAATTTTGTTCTACTCCGTGAGTTTCTGAGGGTACTATCATCAAATTGAAACAGAATTCCATGAGTTTTTACAGGAGCATAGCCAGGTTCTAAAGTTAAGGGTAGCGACCACATAAAAAGGTACCAGGACAAGTACCAAATAATTTAAAATTCAAACTACATTTTATTTGATTATTTAACATTTTACATTTTAAACGTAAATTGAAAACAAAACAAGGCAATACAAAACTACAACAGCCTGTCTTGTCTAGACTTCACTCTTGCAAAGTTATCTATTGCTTTATCGTAATCCACCTAAAAAAATTATTTCTTTTCAAATTGTTAAAAAGTTGTTTTTTAAAATTGTTGAAAAGGTGCTACTCTTGAAAAATGTACAAAAAATTTACCTATGCCTTTGGGTTTTTATTCTAAATATTTAAAGTCTATTAATCTTTTTACTTTCTTTCTTTTTATCAGATTTGAATTCAAATGGTCTCGGACAGGATTCCTTTTAACCGATTATGTAACATGTGAAAACATTGGAACTTTGAGCCTCACTCTCATACGAGCTGGAGATGTGGAGAGGTCAGCATTTGTTGGAATACGAGTTCGTCCAATGTCAGCCAAAGCTCAAAACGATTTTATTCCTAGCACTGCTAAACAAGTACAGTTTGAACCAGGTACATGATTATTATCTTTAAAAATATTTTGAAACCAAATTTCAAATTGTCCAAAACTAAAGTTCAACCATGGTTTGATCCAAGTTATTGCCATTCATACCTTTTGAAACCAAAGTTCAAAATGAATGTTGATCTAGGTCTAACATTATCATTGTTCAAATCAAGTACATAAATAATAATTAAATACAGGTCAGACACTATTGTCTTTCAAATTGTCCAAAACTAAAGCTCAACCATGGTTTGATCCAAGTTATTGTCGTTCATACCTTTTGAATGGTGAGTCACATTTAAGCTGATCTTGGTTCATGATTATTGCTATTTGAAACACATTGAAAGTCAAAGATCAATTATAGTTTGATTCAGATTAAAGCTCATTGTCATTCATTCATTTTAAAAATAAATCTCAACAGTTTCATCCAAGTTATTGTGGTTCATACATCTTGAAACAAGGGTCATGTGTAAGCTGAATCTGGCTCCAGATTATTATCATTTGAAACAATTTAAATCAAAGATCAAGTATAGTTTGATTCAGATTAAAGCTTTCAGACCTTCAGAAAATAGATCTCAACAGTTTCATCCAAGTTATTGTGGTTCATACATCTTGAAACAAGAGCTATGGATTTGCTAATCCTGGTTTAAAAAAATACTAAGTATCAGACATATTTCTGGGAAAAATAAAGGATAAGTTTACAGGTTAGATTTGATCTTCTGCCAACCATAAGAGCTCTAGTAGCTCAGCCAGTAGAGCAGTTTCAGTAGATAGGCAGACTTCCTGAGATAAAGTGATGAGATTTTGAGTCTGGCTAAGAGCTTATTCTTTATTTTTGATCTTGCGAGGAAAAGCAACTAAAATTAAGGCGAAAGAAAATACTAGTTAGATATTTATAAAGGTTAAACTCTTTTGCAGTTCCAAAATGCATCGACAGACAGACAGGAACAGCTACAGACTTTCTAACATCAAAACTAGTCCGTGTAAGCTTTGTATTTGATAAGGAAATAAGTGTTTACAGAATGATAAAAACCGCAGTAATAATGCCTGAAGTCTTTCTTTCATCAAAATGGCTATGGCAGAGAGGATGCAGCAGACCAAAACATTGTGGAAAAAATAATGAAAAAGACATCAAAGATAAGGATATTAGTCTGAACCAACCACATACAATGATTAAAAAACCTCATCTAACA
>VCCN01006091.1:621471-633412 GCA_006491835.1 Architeuthis dux | reverse complement strand
AAGCAACTATTTAATAGTTGCTTTTAATAGTAATTTAAAAGTTGCTTCCCTTAGAACGGGCATTCTGGATTTTACTTCTGTGACCTTATATAAAACCGAAGAACATACAGAATAAAATGTTGTAATCAAAACAACAAAGATGAGGATACTAGTCTGAATAATGAAGAAAAGAAAGAAAGAAAAGAAGAAATAAAGATGTTTTTCCTTACCAATAGCCTTATAGGCATCACAAAGAGCTCCACTCGTTTCACTCTTGATGGCGTCTTTAATATCATGTCCCGCAATCTCATTATACTGAACACACATCTCACACAGATGGAAAAAACTTCGACTGCAGAGGATATCGTTGAATCTTCTCTCACTTGTCCCAAAACGACCTTCTCCTGCCTAAAAATACAAGTACACAGGAAGACGTTCATTAGAATCGTGGATAATGTTATCAAATAGCCATCGTTATCTAAATAAGTCGGTCCCAAACACTTTATTTAAAATGAATTAAAAATTCATATTAATCTTTTTATAATTTGAAGTTGTTTATAGAAATAAATAGCGCACCCAAGTCACCCACATTTTTGTATGGAAATAGAGTATTTTTTATTTATTTCATGTCCTCCATTTGTAACATCAAGTGGTGAACCGTTTTTAACATCGAGTATGTATGGAAATAGAGTTGGTTTGATATTTATTTTATTTTGTGCTCTGTTTTTGACATCGCCCGCGAGATGTTAAAACAGGGGACAAATAAAAGGAAATCTCTATTTTCATACAAATATTTAATGTTTCACACACTAGCCAACTCGATATTAGAAATAAATAAAAAACAATTTAACAATTAAATTTATTCAAAGATATTACGATATATTCAAATGGTTCTTCGGACGATTTTACGAGAGGTTTTGTTTCAAGGGGGAGATAATCGTTCATTTTAAAAACAGGAGTTACCTCCATTTTACGCAGTGTAATCTGGGAGATTCAAGTAAAAAAACATTATTTTCAATCCAAGCCGCTTCCTTAATGGTTGTAGAATGTAAAACAGAATCAATTGTAGAATCAAGTCAAAAGCACAAATTGTCTTTCTCAGTTTTTAGCTAGTTTATCTTTCATATTATTGTTGCTTTTTTATCACAATGTTGTTTTACGGATAAAATGTAGAATCCATACCCCAAAATTGATTTCAAGTCAAAAGCACAAATTTTCAGATCACACCGTAATCAAAATTTAATTTAATTTAATCAAAACATGGATGAAATGTAGAATTCAGACCCCTTTAAGAACATAAAAGAATATTGTAAAAAATACTATCACAAAATTTTTAAAAACTAATTAATTAATTAAATTTTGATTATGGTGTAATCTGAAAATTTGCGCTTTTGACTTGAAATCAATTTTGGGGTATGGATTCTACATTTTATCCATAAAACAACATTGTGATAAAGCAACAATAAGATGAAAGATAAACTAGCTAAAAACTGAGAAAGACAATGGTGTGCTGCAAGCTTCAAGGACAGTAGATAATACAGGTACGCAATCTTATCCAAAACTCATTTTTCGGAATGCAGAATTCTTTTGGATTTTGGAATGTTATGGATATTCAGGGCCAGATTTATAAGTTGGCAAGTGGGGCAATTTTCCTGAGCCCCCTCTATACAAAAATATAATAATTTTAAAATTGTTGAGTCAGCCATTGTTATCTATGGAAAATAAAGATTACATAGCAGCATATCTATGTTCTTTGTAATTTGTCTTGCATAAAAATCTACTTGGAGTTTTGCTGGGATGTATTTACATGTATAAATGTATTTACTTCAGATATATAACTCATTTAACCCTTCTATGTATGTATAACTTGTTAGTTCCAATTACAGCTGATAAACGTACTTTGATATGTAGATTTTGTGATTTGCTGTGTATTTTAACTTTTGTGTATGAGGGGTCCACCAAACCTGAAGTGCCCCGGGCCCCAACGTCCAAATCTGGGCCCTGTCGATATTTAAATCCGGTAAATGACAGATGCTTCCTTTGGTACTTCACATTATTGTCCATAGAGGAATCTGACACTCTTTTTAAATATTTTCACAGTCTTCAAAGTCAGAAAAAATCACCAAAAATAAACAAAATATCCATGAGCAGCAGAGGCAGATCTGACAAGTGGGAGCACTGGGACACAACTGCGTGTTGTGGGTTGGACCAAGGCCATCTCAAAAACACTTCTGTGCGCTCAACATAGCCTTCAAGACGACTTTGGTTGAGTATAGTTTGCATCGGGTCATGTTCGGTGCCAAATGCATGCTTTTGTGCGCAGACAACATTCGTGGAAAAAATTCTAGGTTTTCAGAACTTTTTGATGTTCAGAATTTTGGAATCACTTGGTCCAGAAGGAATTGGTGTGTTTTTGACCATTTTTAGTATCTTTCTGTGTCGTTTTTTTGCCTATTTTAAAAAATTTAGTGCTATTTTAGCAACACTGAGCATTTCTACTTACGCCCCCCCCCCTGGACTTAATGGATGGCCCCCTACTTGCTGTGCCCTGGCGGCGGGCCTGTTTGTATATTAAATAAGTTTAGATTGAAAGTTTGTGCAATTGAGATGAATATTATTATCTTAATACTCAACTAATCTCCCAATCCAATATATAGACCACAGATTCTTTTGAATTTTGTATTTCTTACCGCATAAAGTTCTTGTGCATCTTGTCTAGCCAATTCCCTGTTCACTTTGATAGTCATATCTCTCCCTCCTTTAATCTGACACTGCAATAATTCTAGAAAATCTCCACTTGTGTCACCAGCTATTGCCATATCAAGCGTCTCTTCATACACTAAAACAAATTGAAAATAGTATGCATTTAGCAAAAAGTAACAACAGGTATACCTTGATTAGTGTGATTAATTTGTTCCCAAATTTTCCGTACTGTTCAAAACCGCACTCTTCAAGGTCTTTATAATTTAATGCTTTTTAGTTTTCAGCTTATACTTAGTTACATTAATTTGTACAGCAATACCATAACCAGTCTTATAATTTAATACGTTTTTGTTTTCAGTTTATACTTAGATACATTAATTTGTACAGTAATACCTTAACCGTACTACATCAAAAACTGCCCGAATAAAAACCGCACTATTAATACGGTAATGATGTATATTTGTAAAAATGTACAGGTTTATCCGATTTTCATGTATTTCATGGAATTTCGGGTTTATCTCCCTTGAAGTGTTATTCAACTGAAGGTTGTCTCCCTTGGATTTTAATTCTATTTGATAGTGGCCATATTGTTCCAGGAAAAAGGTTAAATAAATAAATATGTATATAAAACATAGAAATATTTTAAGCATGCAAAATAGTAACATTATTTTTTTTAAATAAAGTGAGCCTAAATTTAAATGTGATGAATCTTTTACCAATTTACTTTAAATTTTCATCTTCCTTATCCACAATATTTAACTCATAAGTTCATGGATTACTTGTATTGACAGTGGAATTCTAAATTGAATAGAAACAAAATGTTACAATTTACCTAATGGTCTAAGGGGCTAATTTCAATCAGGAGTTATTCCCCTTGAAAATGACATTCATTTTTTTTTATGAATTTAAGAGTTAAAAATTGCTTGTAACTAGATTATGAGGCAATATAGATAAAATAATTGATAATTTTGCCTAAATGATATCAGATATCTTTTATACTATTATACGATACAATATATAAATGATATCCCTTAAAGGATATAAGATATATTTTGCTTAAATGAGATAAGATTATTAGGTATTATACAGCCCAGTCAAATTTCAATGTTATGAATGAGTGAGAATCGTGTGACACTCACCCCGCTCCCTTCTAGGATAGTCTGGGGGCATGCTCCCCCAGAAAACTTTGAAAATTATGTATCCAAGATTGGCTAAAATTGCGTTTTGGGCATATCAGCTACTGAAATTAAGTGTTGTCTACAAGTCTATTTAAAACATGTTTCAAACATTTTTTGTATGTGATCTTTTAAAATAATGTGAGTTCTAAAGTTCTATAAAAAATATACTGAATACATACAGATATATAACCAACAATACTTAACAAAATGTTTTCTCACTAACAGGCAACTCACTTTCATTTTGTGCAGCCTTATTTGAATTTGGCTCAGATTCAAAACACTCTCCTCTCGGATTAAAGTTACAATCGGGCAATCGAGAGTAAAATGGATTCAAGAATATTTCAAGAATATATTACAAGGACACATTCCAATTTCACCATCGATACCGTCTCGGAATGTCTACCTCTCTTATCTAATATAAGATTTTTATCAGAAATCTAAACCAATTTAATGAATCTAACATTCTGACAATAGGTTTATTATAAATAATGTGTGTTTTAAAATTCTATAAAAATATACTGAATACACACAGATATACAACCAACAATTCTTAATAAAATGTTTTCTCGCGTACGTGCAAATCGCTTTCATTTTGTGAAGCCTCATTTGAATTTGGCTTAGATTCTAAACGCTCTCCTCTCAGATTAAAGTTACGATCGGGCAATCGGGAGTAAAATGGATTCAAGAATATTTCAAGAATATATTACATGGATATATTCCAATTTCACCCTCGATACAGTCGCTGAATGTGGACTGAAATTTTTCCTCTCTCATCTAAGATAAGATTTTTATCAGATTTTTATCAGAAATCTAAACCAATTTAATAGATCTAACACTTTTTTAGAAAATACATCAGAATTTTCCTTTCATGTGTGTGAGCATGACAATGTATCAAAATAATGTATATTCTAAACACTCTCAACCCAGAGTAAAGTTACGATCAGGCAATCGGGAGTAAAATGTATTCAAGAATATATTACATGGATATATTCCAATTTCACCATTGATAATGTCGCTGAATGTGGACTGAAATTTTACCTCTCTCATCTTAGATAAGATTTTTATCAGAAATCTAAACCAATTTAATAAATCTAAATAAATCTAACACTTTTTATAAAATGCGTGAGAATTTTCCTTTCATGCATGTGAGTATGAGAATGTATTGAAATGTGTATGCCTCATGCAGAATGTGTGAGACTTGGAAGGTCTGATTATAGATAGAATAATTAGTCATGTAGCTTCCTTCCTTCTGGAAGTCTTTCACACCCCTTCCATCTGTGGTCAGTCAAGTTCTATACAGACAGAATCAATGATATACGCAAAATATACAATTATATTCAGGAGTGCCTCAACAGATTAGTCTCACAGTCTCAGTGTAGTGAGTTCTCTTCTCACTAGTGACCTACTATTATGGCCTTGCATTCAACTAAACTATGTAGAGGTACCTACATTAGTTTTATTTATTTAGGTCCACTACTTTGTGTTTGGTATAAAAAGGCTTGAGTGTATTGCTCATTTAGTGTAAAGTTGTCTATTTCTAATTGTACTCTGTTGAGCAAGTATGAAAGAGATATTGTTGGTATAGATTCCCTTTCCTTGTAGTAGCATACTTTAATCCTTTCAGTCATGATTTTTTTTTAAATATGAACATTTTTGTAATTACAAACAATAAACTATGAAAATGAAAAATATTGAAAATTGTTTTCAATTTCAGTGTTCTAGATGTTATAAATATTAAAATTTGAAAACTTCAAAATTTTTCCAAAAACCTTAAAATCTTTAAAAAACATAAAAATTTTAAAATTTAAAATTTAATTTAAAACCTTAAAATTTTAAATCTAGATGTTATAAATATTAAAATTCGAAAACTTAAAATTTTTTTTTCAAAAACCTTAAAATTTAAAGAAAACATAAAAATGTTAAAATTTAAAATTTAATTTAAAACCTTAAAATTTTAAAATTTAAATTTTAAAATTTTTGTAATTATATTTTTTTTATATTTGAATGCAATATAAAGACAACTAACATTGAATGATAGAGAATTTGTATAAATAGTAATTTTTGTTCAAAAATAAAAATTTGACTTACAAGTACCGTCAGGGACATGCAGGTCTCAAATTAATCGACAAACCATGTGGTACTTAAAAGTACCACTAGTACATGAAGCGTTAAAGTGAGTTATCAATAAACACTTACGGGTCTGGTATTGTTCCTTGATCTTAGCAATGGCCTCAGAGGATCTGGTGAATAGGATTTCAACTAAAGTACTTTCATCAGTTCCAATTCGCTTTAGAAAAATAAGAAAATTTCATGAAAATTCAGTCATTAACAATTATAAAATCTATTCTTTAAGGTCTTTTTTAATTCAACTTTTAAAACATGAATTTACACAAGAAGTTTTTTAACAGTTTATAATGGTGTGGTTATGATAGATAAACTTTACTGTAGATATATTTTATAGTTTTGAGAATGACACATGACTGACACATCTTACATATCTATGAAAATCTATGTTACAAATATGCAAGGGCTTATAATGTTGTGTGGTATTAGTGCCTTTGTTTGCTTGTTGTTCTTTCTGTTTTAGCTGTGATTAGCCTGAACGCGTTTGGTTCATAACTGTATTTAGTGTGTTAAGAAAAGAAGCTGTGAGATGAAACAGACACGTGTTCACAGGACAATTTGCCTAACATTCAAATAGTTATTTTCTATAGTTTTGAGAAGGGTCATTAACATTCAAATAGTTCTTTTCTATAGTTTTGAGAATGGTCATTAACATTCAAATAGTTATTTTCTATAGTTTTGAGAAGAGTCATTAACATTCAAATAGTTCTTCAGACGATTGAACTCCTTCTTGTTGTTTGTGTTGTTAACACAACGTTTCGGCCGATCCACTCTTTGGCCTTCTTCAGGTATAATATCTGAATGTGATGGAGTAAACAGAAGTTTTTAATTTCAAAGGGGGCAACCCTTATAATGTAGGATTCGGGTGTTTCTTTGTCTTGTCAGGTTTGTTTACCCCATCACACTCAAATATTATACCTGAAGAAGTGTCCTATTATTATCCATATCATGGGGTCAGTAGAGGGCCCTCTAGTCATAATACTAGCACATTTGACACAGTGTAATATTTGCATTTTTCTTTATTTTTATTAAATGTCAGTCTTATATACTGGCATATATGGTGTACCAGCTTGTCATTAGTATGCATAGGTCAGACTAGTATTGATTTCGGCACTGTGTAGTTAGTGCTGATAATTTACAGGGTGCACTGCTGCAGAGTGAGGAAATTGAAAGAGGCAGTATACCATATATGTCATATGGCATATATGGTATACCAGCTTGTCATTAGGTTGCATACGTCAGGCTAGTATCGATTTCAGCATTGTGTAGTTTAGAGCTGATAAACTGACAGGGCGCACTGCTGGAGTGTGAGGAAATTGAAAGAGGCAATATACCATATATGTCATATGGCATATGTGGTGTACCAGCTTGTCATCAGGATGCATAGATCAGGCTAGTATCGATTTAAGCACTGTGTTGTTTTATGACTAAGAAGGTTAGGGAACTGCCCTGTGTATTGATTGAAATTGCCTCGGCACATGGGTGGCCGTAATGCTTTCATCTGTGTGTCTAGCATTGTTTAAATGAACTGATCCAGTTGGTATATTAGCGACCATGTTTCTGTTGCTATTTTGTGAAGAAAGAGGGTTTTATTTCTTCTTTTCTTACATTTTATATATCCGAGGAAGGCTGAAGAATGGGTCAGCCAAAAACATTATGGTAACAATATCAAGAACACTAAGAAGTTCAATTGTCCAAACAAGATTTGGAATGTTAATGACTCTTCTCGATGTTATAAACAATATAATAGCACTATTTTGTCAGTAATACTTGCATTAATGCCTGACCAATGACAATGCCTTTTTGAGGAATTTTAATGCATTTCTATAGGAAAATTATTTGCAAAACATTTCTAAAGTAAAGTTTTTTACAATTTGCTATGGTAAAAACTTTAGCAATGCATTTACAATATGCATATAATAGCCCTATGCTGTCATTAATGCTTGCATTAATTCCTGACCATTGACAATCACTTTTTTCAGGATTGTCAATGCGCAACATGCAGATTGGGTGCTGAAACTTACTAAAAACAAATTTTAGGGAAAAAAATTGAAATACAGTGATTAATCATCAATTTTATTTTTTGCACTACCAGAAATACTTACCTGGTACTCTTGTAATAGTGGAGTCCAGGGTGTAATATGCATAAAAGACTAAGAGTTATTCCCCTTGCAAGTTTTTTATTCTAATTTGGGAGTCTGGACATACACAAAAAAAATCCCTTACAAAACAATAATTTTATTAAAAACTACAAAAAACAATAATTTATTTTAATACAAAATAATATCATAATAATTTGATACACAATTTTATACAAAGTTATTTAATAATTTATTTTAATAATTTATTTTAATACAATAATGCAAGTGGAATAACTTTTAGTCTTTTATGCATATTACGCCCTGGACACTTCTATTATTACCTTGTAACTACTGAAAATGTCAAAAGCTAAACAGAGGATTGGTGGAGTAATGGTAAAATCAGTGGGCAGCAATAAGAAAAGCTGAAACCTTGCTTATACCAGGTTCAAATGCAGTCAGTACTAAAATATAATCATGGTTATTGTTTCATTTCCAGTGAAAATGACTTACATTGACAGCACGATGCAATTCCTTAGCATCATAAACTTCAGGCGGATCCAAAAGAGCCAAACAAATATCTTCATAATGGCCACTCAATTCGGACTTGAAATCATCTCGCAACACCTGAAGAAAATGAGAAAATAAAATATGAGGAAAAAACATTTGATAATGAGAAAATAAAAGATGAAGAAAAATCATTGAAAATGAGAAAAAAGATGAGGAAATATCATTGAAAATGAGAAAATAAAAGATGAGGAAAAATCATTGCATAAAAAAAAATGGCTAATGATTGAGAATGAATACTTGAGTTACAATGGACTAATTAAATGACAGAGAGTTTGAATCATGCCTTTTCCAAGGTCATTAATGCAAAGTAAATATAAGCAGCCTCAGAATTTGAACTCAGTTTGCGAATCATTTTCCATCATGGTAACCATTATGCCACCTTGCACCTCCAGAGTCTTTACCATTTCAATGTTTATTAGTTAGCCTTGTGGTATTGTATATATTTTACTTTAAAATCTTCCTTAGGTCCATTGAGTATGCATGCCAAATTTGGTTGGGCGAATCAGATTTTTAGTATTATATAGGAATAGATGGAAATCAGATCATTATTATCGGGGTGAGAGCAAACACAGACCCAACAATTTTTTTTATTTGTGAATTTTCCACACATATCCAGCCTATTTGGGGCCTACTGAAACCGTTTTAGGCACTAAAGGAGGAGTAAAGTCAAAAGTTCAAAAATGAAGTGGTTCAACCAAAAATTGACCACTGTAAAGTAATATAATAGATTTACATCTTCTTCAGAACGTAATCATACGCAACTAGAGCTGTATTTTTATGCAAAAATTTAAAGCGAAGGAAAATGTAATTCAGAAGACCTAATTTGGAAAGGTCATTTTTTCTTTCCCTCTTTCGTTGAAGTGATGATTTGAATCTAATTCCTTATCATTTGTTGTTTTTCATAATTGAAACAATAAAAACATTTTGTTTTTGTTAGGTAATTCTGTACCAGAACACCTTCCAGGTACCAAATATTAATCATCCAAGACAATTCCAATCATATGAGGTCTGTCCGAAAAGTATCCAGCCATTTTGAATATCTTGAGAAACAGTTGCACAGCCTTGATGTAAGTTGGCTACCAATCAGAGGGGAATTTACTGCACATGCGTGAACACTCTCCCGTGGGGTTACTCATTCAGCAGTGAGATGCCACTGAGTGAGTTTGTGTACTGTGTGACCGTTGCATCCACAATGACTGAACTTCCCCATTCTTCACATCATGTGCAGGGTCCTTCGACAAAACATCACACCCCCCGGGGCCCCCTACCGTCTAAAATTGGCTCCCTGTGACTTCTGTCTTTTCCCGAAGAGATTTTAGCCTGTGGATGAGATTAAGGAGAAGATGATGAGGCAGCTGATGGTTGTAACGTTCTTGTTGTGTTTAGTGCCTTTGTTCGCTTTGTTGTTCTTTCTGTTGTAGCTGTGTGAGATTAGAATGCGTTTGATTTGTAACCGTGTTTAAGCGTGTTAAGAAAAGAAGATGGAACGAAAAACATGTGTTGATTAGGGCTATTGCCTGTGTAGAACTGAGCCTTCCCTGTTCTTACTTCCGGTCCGAACTTTCTGGGACCGGAAACAGAATGGGGGATGCTGGGAGCTTGCTTCGGCATGTTTATTGATTTAACATACATATATAAAAACATTACAATGATGATCCCAAAAAAGGACTTTGCAGACAGTTTTGAAAAAAGGAAGGGTCACTGGGATGAGCGTGTAAGGTCCCAAGGGGAGTACTTTGAAGAGGGGATGCCATTGCCCTAGGTAGGCTATTTATTTGTTAATATTAAATGGTTGGATACTCTGCGGATATACAGTATCACCCATAAATACGTACACCCCTACCACTATGTTATAGAAAGTTAATTTTCTTCTAAACCAAATATAGCAGAATTTTATTATTTCTAGTGAAATATTACACAATCAAAACTGTTCTATATACTTCAAACTTGTTCTTAGAAATGTGCAACACTCAACAGAGAAATTATATTACATGTGTGAATTACTGTTATCCCAAATTACCACTGAATAATTTATAAAAGAGTCGCCAGTTGCTGAACAGACATTTTCAGAGTATCCAACTTATTATGAACAAAGACTGTCAGTTATGGAGAGAAGTTTTTCTGACACGCCCTTCATTCCAGATAGCAAAAAAGTGAAATAGTCTCACTGAGTCCCCCCCACCCGACAGCTAATTAGAAACCGTCAACCAAAACTCTCACCAAAACTGTCACCAAAACTGTCAACATGTTTCTTCAGCTTTTAAGTAGGTATGGCTGGCTATGTACAAGATCGCCCATAAATAAGTACACCCCTACCACTTTTTAATAGAAAGTTAATTGTCTTCTAAACCAAACATAGCAGGATTTTATTATTTCTAGTAAAATATTACACAATCAAAACAGATATTATCAGGTATTATTTATGACCAAACTCTCCAGCATTGAAATTCTGTTTCCAAAGATATGAATATGTTGCCATCCAAAGAGGAGTACAACACTACGAAAAAATATTTTCAGCAACAGAGTTTCAATGCTGTAGAGGTTGGTCATAAATAATACCTGATAATATCCGTTTTTTGGCAACAGAGTTTCAATGCTGTAGAGTTTGGTCATAAATAATACCTGATAATATCTGTTTTGATTGTGTAAGGTTCCACTAGAAATAATAAAATCCTGCTATGTTTGGTTTAGAAGAAAATTAACTTTCTATTAAAAAGTGGTAGGGGTGTACTTATTTATGGGCGATACTGTACCTGATAATTCAAGAAACAGGTAAGTTACCACCCCACCTTATTTCTTATTGAACAGCAATGCAAATATCTACTCACTCTTCCAAACTTTTCGTTGTAAGTTACTTCGATCGCCTGTCTCTGCTCATTGGTGTGACGGGTAAGAACAGCAATCAGTTCTTTGTCATCAGTGCCTAAAAAACAAAAGCAAATATTTTACAAACACTGACTTATTAACAAGTATTAATCCTTGACTAGTATTTTCTTTCATCGTAAATTTTAAATTCCTGATCTGTGCTGTTTATTCACTGCTGTAGACTGATGGTCCAAGTAAGTTGTGACAAGAAGCAACTAAAAAAATTTAAGATGAAAGAAATAATAGTCAAAGATTAATAATGGTTGACAATGATTCATCTAATAAAAAATAAATCCGGATGATATTACCACTGACTTCTTAAACCACAACTTCTCAACAGATTTGAGCGTGACACCTCTTGCCTGAGAGAAGAAATTTGAAGTAACAGAAGGGTTGGAACAATTGTAGACATTTGGAAACTTCTTGAATATTGAAATGGTTCTT
>VCCN01006091.1:443877-453920 GCA_006491835.1 Architeuthis dux | reverse complement strand
ACACTAAAATAAAATGTTATAATAAATTAAGACGAATGTAAAAAGCAGTCATAAAATTCAAAAAGAAAATTTATAAGACTGTTTATAACTGACTTTTACCATTCTTGTTTTTCCAGAACTGCTGCAACATATTTTTGATCTGGAAATCTCTGAGTAAACTGCTGATCCAATGCTAAAATGCTACCAGCCGGAATCTCCATCGCCATCGCCTTCAGTCTTGTTTTGGTAGTGGCGTCTGGCTATCTGGAACGTCATTTCACAACGCGATGGTTCAATGGGACAGAATTTGTAATGGTCTTCCAGCATCACAATGCAGGTGAATGTCTCTATGACATCGGCACAAACAGCCTGATATGCGTAGAAAACTTTTCTTTCAACTCCATCTCTTCTGCTTGGCGAATGCAACCAAAGAATATATCATATATATTTGTCCGCTGCAGAGAGCAGTACGCGCTTTCTGATTACCCAAATAAGTGTGTCTGCAAATCGGGTGAGAATTCAGCGTCAAGACAAGAGCACCGAAAATCAGATGATTATAAATTCTGTGTAGTGACCAGTCTGTTATTTGGAACTCTGAATCATTTAGATGCACTAGAGGTGATGGATTTGTCGTATAACGAAATTGAAGTTGTTCAAAATCAAGCCTTTTCAGGTCTAAAAAATCTCAGATATGTTTCTCTCTCACACAATCCTATTAAAACTCTACCGGATGAATTATTTTGCCACTCTTTGCAGTTAAGTTACGTTCATCTTCAACACTTAAATATTTCAATTTTTCCTTCTCCGAGTTTTCGATGTCGTAATGGAACGCTCAAAGTATTGTATCTTGATTTTAGTTGGAATAAAATCCATACCTTGTACGACAATCAGTTTAAAATGCTGCCGTCTCTCGTTTTTCTAAACCTTTCAAACAATGCGATTAACAACATTTACTCTGATGCATTTCTCAATACGTACTCTTTGCAAGCTTTAGACCTCTCCGCTAATTCTTTAACGGAACTGCCACCTAGATTCTGCCAGAGGCTGAGAAATATCTCCAACCTCTACTTGTCGGGCAACCGCATCATAGTTCTACACGCGACACCCCTGCTCAACTGTTCAAATCTTCAGTGGCTCGATCTGTCTTCCAATCTTATCAACCACATTCCCCAGGGACTTAACTTGACATCTTTGCATTCGCTCAAACTCTCGGAAAACGATTTGACCGAACTCCGGCCATCCATGTTTAGTGCCTTGCCATCTCTGCTGCATATGGACATATCTCAGAATCGAATCAAACGCATCACGCCACAGACCTTTGCAAAAATACCGAATCTTCGACGCCTCAAACTGAGGAGAAACAAGCTCGAAGACGGTTCCGCCTTTAACAAAGTGTTCCAGAATATGGACAAGTTGAAATACCTCGACCTCAGCGCCAATCTTCTTAATTCAATGAGTAACAACAGCTTTGCAAATCTGAACAGTCTGGAAATTCTAGACTTGTCTTATAATTATATCAGCTTCTTTAATCCTACTGTGTTCCGGGGTTTGTTTGAATTGAAATATCTCAATCTCCGAGGAAATAAAATCTCACTGCTTCCGTCAGGAGCATTCAAAGATCTTATTGTTTTAAAAGAGCTGGATCTCTCCCAGAACTATATCTCCACTATACAAATGGACACATTTCCGGAGAGTTCTTTTATTCTTAACCTTTTCCAGAACTCTCTGCAAGCCGTTCCAACAGGCTTGGAGAATACGAATGTTACATACTTGGACCTTAGTCGAAACAACATCCGGAGGTTAAATTACCAAAGTTTTGGTGGAATGCGGAATCTCAGAACTCTTGATCTTAGCCACAACAGTATAAGAGAAATTGTGCCTGGCTCACTGCTCAGTTTGGTGAATTTAAAGAATTTGAGCTTGGAACACAATGAGCTAACTATAGACTTTGAAGAAAATTATTTTGAGGGGCCAGTCTATCTTGAGTCATTGAATTTAGCATATAACCGAATCCAGCACTTAAATAATATGTTTAAGAACCATCCATTCCAGTACATTCTCTATTTGAACTTATCAAATAATCCAATTAAGCAGATTTTAGAAAACCTCTCCCCATCCTACGATACAAGCCAGATTCATGTGCTCTCACTCGACAACTGTAACATTTCAGCAGTCGCCCAATTTGCTTTTAATGGACTCGATAACTTGAAGTACGTCTACTTGAGAAATAATTCGCTTACACACTTGAAGCCATTCATAACAAACCAGGAACTCAATGTGTTACTACACGGGAACCCACTTATCTGTTCCTGCGACATGCGATGGCTAAAACAAACTCATCACACGTACAGCGGCAAAACACTTCCAATGTCGCAATATCATGTTGAAACTTGCACTTTCACTCAGAATTCTCTGAAGAAGGCCATAATGAATGCGAAAATTGAAGAATTTCTTTGCATTTCAAAAGCGAGCTGTGATGAGAATTGTTTCTGTTACACCAACGAACTGACAGAATTGCCCTCAAAGACAATCTGCACTGGCAAATTGTCAGCACTTCCAAAGAGGATTGCGTTCACAAGTAAGCAACTGTTTCTTGACGGCAACAACTTTGAGAAACTTGGGAAACTCTCTTCGTTAACCAATGGAAACGGGATGCAAGCAACAGAAATCTATCTCAACTCTAGTCACATCGTGTCTGTCAGTGCAGAACTCGTGCAGAACTTCCCTCGGCTCGTCATTCTACATTTAGACAACAACAAAATCAAATCTTTGCCTCCATTCGTATTTGAACAGCTGAACCTGTTGGAGGATCTTTTTCTGAACAAGAACGAAATAACTTATCTAAGTCCACAAGTGTTTACTGGCCTTAATTCCCTGAAATTTCTCGACGTGTCCCACAACAAATTAAAAATCCTATCGCCAAATACCCTGTCATCATTTGGTGCGATGCAGGCACTCCGTTATGTGCACCTAGAAGAAAATCCCTGGTACTGTGGCTGCGAAAGTCAAGAGTTTTACCACTGGCTCCATTATAATTATTCGATTTTAGGGAACCGACGTGACGTACAATGTAACGGAAAGATAATTCTTGAACTGCACCCGTCTGCCTTCAGATGCGAACCCTCTGTTATCAAAAAAGTCCTAGTTATCTCCATGATTGTGTCTGTGATTGTACTAGCCCTCATTTTCACCTTCTTGGTTCGATATCGGCGTGAGGTTATCGCTTTGCTTTATGTCAAGATGAATCTCTCGCGCTGCCGGCGTCGTAGCAAAATGTATCGTCCCTTTGACGTGTTTTTGATTTACGACGAAACGGATAAGAACTGCCAGAAATGGCTCGAGTCTACGTTCCTGCCCAAACTCGAGTCTGGACCGACAGCCTTTAAGATCTTCATCCCCGATCGCAACAATCCGAACATGGATCGAAGACTCAGCATTGCAACCAATTCAACAGAACTTATAAAACAATGCAAATGCACCGTAATGATCGTGTCCCGGGACACCGCTGCCAACAACTGGAATTCTATGTGTTTTCAAGCAGCTATTTCTTGGGCTTCGAAAGAATGCAGCCACAAAGTGATTCTCGTCTTCTATGGAAATGTCAATATCTCAATGCTGGACGACGAGATCAAGCGAAAAGTCCAGAGACGAGACTACCTCACTGCACGTGGTCGTTGTTTCTGGTACCGGCTGGAGTACGAACTGCCGAAACCCACTGTGAATGGGCAAGAAATAACTGAACATGAAGCACGCATAGAAGAAGATACGGCTATCATTCATAATTCGGTGGTGATAGACAATACATCTTATGTCTGAGCTTTTATTTTTTTTCAATCTGTTGAATTTCTTTTTCTTTTTCTTTTCTTTTTTAAAGATGGAATTGTGGGAGGGTATGCTTATTTTGTCAATCAAAGAACTAAGAACCATTTAGGGTTGCCGTTTGGTATTTTTCAAGACCAAAATTGAGCAAATTTGGTACTGAACAAAGCTATTTGGTTCCAAAAATAAAGATTTGGTAATGAAGGAAAATTTACAAAAGATAACAATCCTTTACATATGAATGATATGATGCAACAAAAATATACATGAACAATAGATAAAAAATATGTATTTTAATCCATTTTTCCTGCAAGTTTATTCTGATGATGGATTTTAAGTTATCTGTTTATTTTGGTACTGAAGCTACTTGATTTGGTCTCATACAAATTTGGTCTGATGATGGATTTTAAGTTATTTGATTATTTTGGTACTGAAGCTACTTGATTTGGTCTCATACAAATTTGGTCTGATGATGGATTTTAAGTTATTTGATCATTTTGGTACTGAAACTACTTGATTTGATCCCAAGACAATACAAATTTGGTCTTGTGTGGTAAAAGACATCTGGCAACCCTGGAACTATACATTGACATTTTTTGTATGCCTCATTTTTAAAGTTTTCCTCATTGCTGACTTTTTTTTACCACTGTTTTTTTTTTTTTTAATTTTATAGATTTATAGTTTTTCCTCACCATCAAATTTAGTAAAAAAAAATATTTTTAATGTTTTACAAAGTTGAGCAAACCATCAACTTTGAAGATAAATTTACATCAATTTATTTTGCAAGCGATCAATTTGGAAGATAAAGCCGTCTGTTTTTATTATGATTACAAAATCGAAACCTTTGATCCAAAGGAAGATAATTTTGACGGTAGGCTGAAACTATAAAAAAATAGCTTCTTTTTTTTTTTACATTTTTATTATTATTAGATGAAGCATTGTCAACCATTATTTTATTTTTTTTTACTAGCATTTCTATTTTTTCTGAAATTAAGATGAAAGAAATACAAGCAGCCCTGATTTTACGCCGGGGATGCGTACTTAGAGGAGATGGCGTTAACGAAATCGGCACAAAATCAAACCATCAGGTATTTCGACATTACAGCACTTAGTGCAACTCTTATAGCCTTAGCTTGGTGCTGGTTGGTCGAAATAGCATCGGTGGTATGAAGAGCGATGAGAATATGAACTATAGCCGTGGTCACGAAAATCTTTACTGTTTTAAAGAAGAAATTCAGACAATTTTCAAATCGACGTTACTATCAATCGGTGTAAAATCACAGCAGCCTGTACTACTAAAAAAAAATTTTTTTTTTTTCTGTTAACTTTGCTTGTATTCGAATATTCTTGAGAATTTTTTCTCAAATATAGCTTTTTAAAAAAAAAAAAAATCACATTTTGACGTTTAAACATTCCTAACACTGTGCCTCTATTTCAGAATTTATAATCGAGATTTTTTAAAAGATTTTCTTAATTTTTGTTTTTGTTTTTTTTTTTCCCCCCGTGGATTTTTCCATGATTTTTGAAAAGTAATTCCAAGCATAAAAACAGAAGAGAATTTATGCAGTAGGGGAAAATAATCCGTTTATTCTAACACGCACTTAATAATAAATAACAGCTAATTTGAATACAGGTTGGGTGTACATGGTTGTACAGGGCAAGTCAAAAGTCATGAACCAACATTCCCCTTAAATCCCTTTTATAGTCAATCATATAATCAGGGCTGATTACGAGGGTACCATGCGTTATAGGCGAGACTTAAAATTTGCCCAAGAGTTTTATGCGCATCAGGTGAGACTTATTTGCAGCCCCGGTCGCTTGATCTTCTTTTAATATTTTCTTCGGAAAGGCCAGTGTTGCGCCCACCTGAGGTCTGCACCCTAGGTGGCTGCCTTAGTTGGCCTAATAGTAGTGCCGGTCCGGCATATAATGATTTTTGGAAGTAATCAAAAAGGTTGCATAATACTATGATTTAAACCTTATTGCAACAATGGTTAAATTTCTAGTAATTGTTATGGTAAATTTTGGAAACAGATTGCACAATAAGGAGGAATATGTAATTAATTTACTTAGAAATTATTTATATACTTGAATATACTTGAAATAGGCTTTTTTTGACAACAGTTAATTGCATCATTAAGCCAGCTTCAGTGTAGTTGGGCTGGGTTTAAACTAATAAGAAAAATGGTAGTTAAATTTGGTATGTCCAATATCAGAATAAAGATTATTTTTTAAAATATTGATATTCTCGGATGTGACCGTCTTTTTACTTATTCATATGTTTGGATCCATGGAGTTTAATAGTTGTCCAAAAGTGTTATCATACCAAGCACTTTCGGCTAAACAATTCATCAATATTTAACCAGACATGCATATATATATGGTGGTGGTCACATCGATGCTCCGAGAAGTAAGTTAAATTTATTTTTTCTTAATAACATTGTTAGTAGTGGAAGTTATAAAAGCTTCATAGACTATATATATATATATGAGTGAGAGAGAGAGGTCATCTTTCCTTGTTAAGCCATTGAAAACTTGAAGTTTGTAATAGTTTATGTACTTGAATGTACTTGAAATAGGCTTTTCTGATAGCAGTTAATTGCGTCATTAAGCCAGCTTCTGCGTAGTTGGGCTTGGATTAAACTAATAAGAAAATTGGTAGTTAAATTTGGTATGACCGATATCAGAATAAAGATTATTTTTTTAAATATTGATATTCTCGGATCGTCTTTTCACTTAGGCATTTGCTACTCTTGCAGAGAGAAAGTTTTTTCTAACACCAGTGGAGATCTGAATTTGTAGTTTATGGCTGTGTCATCTGGTTTTACTGCAGTTAGATGAAGTCAGCATTTTCTTATCAGGGCATTTTGAGCAATGAACATCAGTATCCACTCTATGTATGTTGTTCCGGATTCTATAGACTTCCAATAGGTCAGCACGTTTTCTTCTGTATTCAAGGGTCTCTAGATTAAGTTGTTTTAATCTTTCAGTGTAAGATATATCTCCCAGCCTCAGAATAGTCTTGGTGGCTTTCCTCTGAACTCTTTCTATGGCATCTGAATTGTACTTCAGGTTAGGAAACCATATGCAGGAAGCAAACTCCAGATGGGGACGTACCATAGACTTGTAGAGTAGTAGGAAGCTCTCCACATCGATGAACTTAAATGAGTGTCTTATGTAGCCGAGTGTTTTATTTGCTGTATTCACTTTCAAGATCTTTCTCCACTGTTTCCTTCAGTAAGAATCAGACATTTTGTTTCAATGTCAGATAGGGTTCTTTTGTCTGCTGGTGATTTTTAGTTGTCAGTTCGTTGGTAGATTTTTGAGATAATCAATAACTGAATTCATAGGTAAACGAACGAATCACTAATCGAGGTATTAATGGCCAATGTCATTTTTTAGATTAGTTTTGAAAGTATTTATATTTTTGGAAGTGGCTGTTTTCTCAGTGAGACTGTTCCACAGACTGGTAACTCGGGAGGAGAAGAAGTGGTGTCGAACTCCTGTAGATTCTTGTGCTTGAAGCTTCTTGCTATGCCCTCGTGTTGCAGTGCTGAGTGATGGGGACAGCATTATCTTTATATATATAAATAAATATAGAGTTGTTTGATGAAAAAGAACTCCGAATAATTCAACTAAAGCTTCAAAGAACACTAAACACATTTTAGTGCGGTTTTTGATGTAGTACAATTAGGGTATTTGCTGTACAAATTAATGTAACTAAGTATAAATGAAAAAGAAAACCCATTAAATTATAATAAGACCTTGAATAGTGTGGTTTTAATTAGTATGGGTTCTGATGTAGTATAGTTACAGTATTGCTGTACAAATTAATGTAACTAAGTATAAGCTGAAAAAGAAAACACATTAAATTATAATAAGATCTTGAACAGTGCCGTTTTGAACAGTACGGAAAATTATGAAACAAAACACTAATCAAGGTATACCTTTATATTGAATTGGTTTTAATTAGTATGGGTTTTGATATAGTATGGTTAAAGTATTGCTGTACAAATTAATGTAACTAAGTATAAGCTGGAAAAGAAAACACATTAAATTATAATAAGATCTTGAACAGTGCCGTTTTGAACAGTACGGAAAATTATGGAACAAATCACTAATCAAGGTATACCTTTATATTACATTGATTACCAACTGTGATAATATTTAAAGATTTAAAGATGGTGAAGAATGGTTGGCTCTTTTCTACTTAATTTTAATGTAATCAAAATCATATCCTCTTAATTACCAAGTTGCGTGACTTTCGTGTTGCCCTGTACAAAGAATTTCTGTGTGCCTCGTGTGTTATTGATTTTTTTTATCAGGTGAAACCAAACCAGGTGCATTTTTCACCCAATTAAGATGAAGCAGTTTATCTCATTACGCACAGTCTTCAGCTTATTTGTTTATTTAAGTTTTTGTTTTGTAAATTACTTTGCTACTATATTGGGTGTTTCCTTTTCAAATCCAGAAATGTTTGTTTAATTAAGGGCAATGCACTCCTTCGACTTTTATAAGCTTATTGAGTTCTATCAATACTGACCTTAAAACACTCTTCAAGTTCATTTGTTTTTCAGCTACTGTAAATTAAAGCATATAAATCAATCTCAAGAGATACATTCAAAAGTTCATTTTGAAATGTGTTCAATCTATTTCTTCCCATTATTAATTTTGACTAATTTCTCTAAATCATTTTGTTGCTTTTTATTACATCGTTCTAAACCACATATAGGCAACCATTAGCCCACAGCAACATTTTTTGTGGCCCGCAGCCAATCTAGACATTTATTTAAAATCTGATATAATTTTTCTCAGAAAGTCAATTTTATAATTTATATTGTAAAATTACAATTGTTTTGGCTTCAGAAAATCAATAATATAATAATTATAATTCATGTTTGTCTAAAATAGAAACTAAGTATACTTTCTGATATATTAGTTGCTGAGTGCACAGGGAAATTTGTCCTAATGAAGAGTTTTCCACACTCTTCACTCATGCCAGGAATTGAATCTGGGATCTTCTGTGTGTGAGGCAGACGTACTAACCATTATACTATCCAAGCAACTTAAGATTACTACTGCTACTTCTACTACCAAGTAGTAAACAATCAATTTGGCAGAATTTCTATAGATGAAAACTCTGCCTGATCATATGAAAAAAAATTGTACTTTTCTGAAATTTGGAATGGAAAATTATTTCTTTTTAAATTTGGCCTTTAATAAATAAGTATCGAAAATTTTATTAAAATCGAATAATATGCTGGTTTTTGCCAGATTTTAAAAAATTTCTCACGTGTCGTTTTCACGCTGAAATTTTCATCCGTTTTGTTCATACCTACTTAGAAGCCTGTCTTAAATGGACAACAACCCAATCAATTCAGCCACAGAAGCTTCATGCTCAGGCAGAGTTTTCATCTATAGAAATTCTGCCAAATTGATTGTTTACTACTTGGTAGTAGAAGTAGCAGTAGTAATCTTAAGTTGCTTGGATAGTATAATGGTTAGTACGTCTGCCTCACACACAGAAGATCCCAGATTCAATTCCTGGCATGAGTGAAGAGTGTGGAAAACTCTTCATTAGGACAAATTTCCCTGTGCACTCAGCAGCTAATTGAGTACACTCTAAGCTGTGTGATTAAGGTGAAAAAAAATAGGTAATGCTCTTAGATCAGAATACTGCACAAGCATTACCTCTCCCAAATTGTTGGGCGTAACCAGGCTTCTCTTTTAGACTTTTTTCTGAAAAATAAAAAATCCCTAGATTGTTAAGGTCTAACAGATTAAAAGCACAACAAATTACTGGCGAAAAAAAATTGTCTCTATTTTTTTTTCGACGTGGTTAACGGAGGTAGATCGTTACTGTATATTCTATTATTAATTTTGTCTAAGTTTTCCACACGTTTTTTTGTTACTTTTTATCACATTTTAAACTTCTTTATTCTGATTTCATTCTGTTTACCTTAATTGTGAAAAAGTGAGTTGGCGTAAAACATGATAAAAAGCAACAAAAAACATGAAGAAAAATCATTAGTGGAAAATACTGTTTATGCCAGACTATAGGTATTTGGAGGACTACTGCTCACTGCAAATCATCCAAGCCCCATAACTCTCCATTTCAATCTTTGGTAGACGGTTCCTTAGTCATAATACCAGCATTTTGGATGTAGTGTAATATTTTTTATTTTTTAAATTAAATGATTGTCTTCCTAGAGTATTCTACCAATAATCTACATTTCCTAGAGTAT
>VCCN01006091.1:378318-390970 GCA_006491835.1 Architeuthis dux | reverse complement strand
AAAAACACCTGAAGAAATGCATGAGCCGTGATCCAACAAAGAAGGGTTGTGGAAGATTTGTAACCTTTCCAAATAAAACAACAGTAAATAAAGTATTCAGTGTTGCTGGAGATATGATCAAAGAAACAATCTCAGATTTTGGCTAAGATCAAAGTGTAGTATCTGTTCTTCGAAACTGGCATGGCCTCGAAGTTCAGAGAACCATGGCCCTTCGGGGGGTCCTTGTGGCATGCTCGGGTATCATCCTGGGAGAAGTTGCGCAGGATATCTTGGCTGTGGCTAGAATCAAAGTGTAGTATCTGGGCTTTGAAACCGCCATGGCCTTGAAGTTCAGAGAACCACAGGCCTTCGGGGGTCCTTGTGGCATGCTCAAGTATCGTCCTGGGAGAAGTTGCACAGGATATCAGCTGGTCGGGAGGTGATCACCATTAGCATTCTCAGGATTCGTCATGAGAAACTTTTGGGATCTCCCCTTTTATCCCGGTCCTCGTGGCATTTGTCTCAGTGACAGGGATTTGGGATTCTCCCCTCTTAAGTCTCTAGTCTCGGGGACATGAGACCCCCCCCCTCCTACTTAATTCGGCACTAAATGACCCACCAAGGGTTGATGTGCTGTTAAACAAAACAATCAAATGTTATTGATGACAAGGCCAAAGAAAGACTTGGACATTTGGTAAATGTTGAAGATTCCAGTGGTAGCAGCTTACACACCTGGTTGCAATTACCAACAAATAAAGATTAAATATTTTAAACACTAAAATGAATATGCATTTGAAATTAATAACAAAAAATGATTAAATAATTTTTCTTTGACATTTTTGACAGTATTTCTCCATACAAAATTGAATAAAATACATTTTTAAATGGTCATGTTTTCTGTTTTCATTTGTTCTGTAATAGATTAGCAGCAGCTTAAATAAATGGTGTCTACGGAAGTTATCTCCCTTTCAACGAACCTATTCCAAACAATTACTGATGAAGCATTGTCAACCCTTATTAATTTTTGACTAGAATTTCTTTCATCTTAATTCAATTTTCTTTTCATCGTAACTACTGAGGAGACTGTGCACTCGTCAATTGGTCACAGTTATTAATCAGTGAAATGAAACAAAGATTTAAGCAGGTCTTGTTAGTCACTCAATAGAAACCGTCACACGTTTCAATTAATAAGTTACTTTTCTCACCTTTTGTTGGGCAGTGATCACTGAATTAAAAAACAAAACAAGTTTGAATTTGACACAAACTGGGGATTAATTTGGTATAAACTTACATTGCAAACACACACACTAAAAACCTATTATGGGGGAATTTAAAAAAAAAAAAAAGAAATAAGGAGTAAATGTTTAAGAATGTTTAAGAATAAGGAGTAAATGTTTAACTTTTCAGCCCTCTAACTCCATTGGTGTGGCCTGTACGCTCAATACATACATAGCCAGCCAGACCAACTTAAAAACTGAAGAAACCTATGTTGATAGTTTTGGTTGACGTTTTCTAAAGAAAGAAAATGATTGTTTTGTGGTCGGACAGTAGACGACAGCAAATATGCCTAAGGGAGACAACTCAGTAAAGTCATTCAAAAATAAGTTTTCAAAAGTTGCACCAAGGGATATAACTGTGATTTTGTCATGCAAGACACGTTCACCAAGCAGAAAAATAAAGAACCAAAACAAGGAAAAGATTTCTTTTTCAAGGAATTATGGGGAAAAGTACAGAAAATATACATAATATATACATAATATATACATACTAGTTTTTCTTGCCTTTTCTTTTCTCCAAAAGATTTTAGTTGACATAGTAGATATGATCTCTGATTTGTTGGGAGTGGAATTGCACTCCCCCCCCCATTTCAAATTTCAGCTTCAAATATTGGTAAAAATGGTTTCTATTTTATTTATCATCATCAATCAGATCTAGTCTAAATTTTCTCATCATCTTCAGGATCCTTTATACAGGGAATATCCACTTTGTGACCCTGACTATTAAAATAGATGCACAGAAACAAATGGTTCTTGCATACAGGGTACTAATAAAATATATATATGTATATATATAAAAGCATGACTGCTGCAGGGTGAAAATCCACTCCCATTCTGACTGAACTTTTGTATTGTATATATCATTTTTTAAATTATAAAAATATATATTTTTTTAGTATAAATGTATTTATTTATTAGAATGAAATAAGCCCTTATGTATTTCTAACAATTTAAAAAAAAAGATATGTAAGACATGACAGTTTGGTCCAGTCGGTAAGAGAGCCACCTACCAATCACAATAAGGAAATGCTAATTTTATTTATCAGTTTGTTTGTCCGTTCTAGAATGTTAAACCAGTGAAGAGTTTACTCCCCTTGTAATAATTGTTTCCTGTTTTTGTTCTTGTTAACCGAGAAAGAAAATTTACAAACTACCAATCAAATCTCTAACAATTTCATTAAATCTAAAAATTTCATTATTTAAAAAAAAAAACTACATTGACATTATAATTTTTCTTTCAATCTATTTATATGAAAATTAGAGATTGTAAAAATTACCACCAGATTTCTGTTTTCTATATGGCTGATACAAAATATTTTAATATATACTTCAAGAACACACCGATTTTCTTTCATAATTTTGAAAAATTAACACTCCATTTCTTGAACTGTTGTTATTACATTTAATCTAGATTTATCAACAATATGAGTAGTGGCTAAAATATTCTTCCATCTGGATCTTTATGGGTGTAACAATGATAATGGTAAAACTAGCTGGCTTCAGTTGTAAACTGAATAGGTTCAAAAACCATAATAAAGATATAATTAGAAACTGTCACCATCGGATTCTTCAGTTTTTAAGTTGGTCTTGCTGGCTATGTATTGCATGCACAGGTCACATCAATGGAGCTAGAGGGCTGAAAATTTAAAAAATTTATTCCTTATGTCTAGAGAAAGAAATTTTTTTTATTTTTAAAATTCCCCCCAAAATAGGTTTTTAGTGTGTGTGTGTGTGGGGGGGGGGGTCAATTTAAAATGTAAGTTTATGCTAAATTGGCCCCTGAGTTTGTGTCCGCCAGCATTCATGCTTGTTTGTTTTTTTTAATTCAGACTTTTTTTTAGTGCCTAACAAAAGGAGAGAGAGAGAAGTAACTTATTCATTGTTCACCTCCATTTCCAAATCAACATGGTATGCTGCCAAAAGAAGTTGGTCATGTGATGGCTTCTATTGAGTGACTAACCAGAGCTGTTTTTAATTTTTTTTTTTTTGTAAACACTAATCATCCTAGTTTATCTGTTGACTGAATAATTTTTTCAGTTCGTTGCATTTTACAGACTGCTTAAATACCATATAACACAGACAAACATAACACAAACCTATTATTTGGCAAGGAGTATTTAGGGGAAAACTAAAAAAAACCCACAATTTCCATGAACTTCAGTAGGGTTTTGGTTAAAAATTGTAGGCTACTGAATATTCTCCGACAGAACTACAAGCAAATCCTACAACTAACCGTATAAATACCAGTGTGTGTCTGCACTCATAGCTAACCTGCTTGTTTGGGGTTTATAGGCTAGCTCACAAACTACAGTATTGTTGAAGCAGTACAGACCTATACACCTATCACTCATGGGACCTCATAACCTGTATATGGTTTATACTGATACTTGAATTACCCAGTAAGTCGTTTTTTTTATATTATGACACATGGTTTAAAAGTTAATGGTGCAGCCTAGGCTACTGTAGGCCTGAGTATCAGTAGCATCCCTAAATGTACCATAAAGTTAGACAATAACACCCGGCAGTACAATAACAGAAGTGACATTTACTGAATTCTGGTATGTTCTGCCTCTAATTTACCACTATTAACTGATTATTATGGTAAGTATAATAAACAATGTACCATTTTAGCAAGGGTTTAAAAACATTCCTGTTTACCATGATCCGACTTCTCCAAGCAAGTCTCACCCATAAAATGTAATACTGTGAAGTAAAAGATAATTTTAATGTTTTAATAAATAGTTTTATAGTTTGTTTACAAACTCATTCAGCCATACTGCAGTGTTTCCGATTTAGCGTGTTTCTTGTTTTGGCTGTGCAAAAAGCGCTAAATTAGTGCATTTTTGCCCAAAAGATTCTGGCCGTTTTTGGCCATTTTTGGCAGTCAAACTAGCACAAAAATATTTTTTGAGTTGGCATTACTGACTGCAGACTTAAAAAATAATTTCAATTTTTGTAATAAATCATTTCAACTCCATAATTTATAGTTTGTAGGAACAAACTATCAAATTGAACTACAGAAGTGAATTAATTCATTAAAATAATTCAACTCAAATAATTTTAATATCTCAATAAATTGTTTTAATTCCATAGTTTTTTTTTTGTTGGTCCATGCGCTGAGATGCGCAAAGTTATTGTGCGCTGTGTTATCCTTGCGCTTTGCAGTTGTGTGAAGAGAAGTTGGCATTCAGTTGTCGATGCTGGGTAGACTTGCATGGAGAAGTCAGTGAACTGTTTGCCACACACCCAAGCAAGATTGTTGATGACGCCATCTTTCGTCTGTGTAAGGTGATAGCACCAAAACAAAAACGGCCCTCTTGTATTTACAACATCAAGGTACCGTAATAATCTTACAGACTTTACATAGGTTTTTGGTTTTAATATTCAACTGTTGATGCTTTCTTACTCAACAGCAAAGATAAATATGTATATCACTAAGTGTCTTGAAACAAATAAAGTAAGGCTATCAACAATGTGCTTCAGGCTACCATTTTTTAAAAAATATTAAAAACCGTCAACCAAAACTATCAACATAGTGGGGGGGGGGGTTAAATTTATAATGTAAGTTTATGCTAAATATACTACTTAGTTTGTGTCTTAGTTTTACACTGTAGTAAAATGAAAAATTAAAACTGCACAAGAAAAATATTTTTAAAAAAAAGAAAAAAAAAAATTTCTCAAGTTTGAAATGCTGTATTTGTAAAACCATGTTTCTAAGAATAAAATTGATGAATGATTCTGGACAAAGAGCTTCAGGAAGTATCAGGATGCAAGGCAATAGCAAACAGGAGACAACTCAGAAATTCCAACTAAACAGTAAATGGCAAAGTAGGATGACTTAACCATAAAAAATGGATTGCATCATAAGGACTGATTTGACCGATCACCGCTAAAGAAGCTAACATTTTTTTATTTTTTTATTTTTTACTGCAATGACTGAGTTCTAAGAGGAAAAAAAAAACGAGATGAAGTTAACTTAAAAGTAGAAATAGCAGCCAAGAAAAAATATTTTCACATCAAATAAGAAAAACTGATTAACAGCAGTTCTGTTTCTTTCTTTCCTCTTCCACAGATACTACGATGTGGAGACGGCAGTCAATGGCTTGAGGGAACATCTATTTTTTTTTTTTCCAATTAGTGAAAGTGACCAAGGAGTATAAATCCTTATTCCAGTTCACCAACACATTAAATGAAATGGTGTGATGGACAGACCATAGGACTGGAGTGTTTCTACCATGCCCTCAATCCAACACCTGCTAAGTCGTCCTCTTGCCCAGATGCCGGAACTTGTGAGAGCATACACTCTGAATGCTGGTCGGTCGATTGCCATTTTTATCCAGTATACAAACCATTCAATTCTCCAGGTCTGCATGAATTTGTGGACAGTTACAAACATTACAATTTTGGCAAAAAAGAAATTACCAGCTAAGAAAAACAATTTTCTCATCAAATAAGAAAAACTAATTAACAGCTGTTCTGTTTCTTTTATCTTCCATGTATACTGTGGGGTAGAGACAGCAGTCAATGGCTTGGTGGGTTGGCTCTGTGATGGACAGATTATAGCACTTGAGCGTTTCTACCACGCCCTCAATCCAACACCTGCTAGGTCGTCCTCTTGCCCAGATACCTGAGAGAGCATACACTCTGAACGCTGGTTGGTCGGTTCCCATTCTTATCAAGTATACAAACCATTTAATTCTCCAGCTCTGGATGAATGTCGACAGTTGCAAACATTAAAATTTGACAAACAAAAAAAAATACACAAAGATGAAAACCAAACTTTTTGTTTTGTTTCGTTTAATACAAATAATCGAATATATGTATAAAAAGAGGGAGGGGCTTCAAAATAATTAGAAAAAAAATAATGTTTACAGACAATTCAAAGCGAGGGGAACAAAAACAAAATTTAAAAAAAAAAAAAAATTAAAAACAAAGCTTTTTATAAAGAACGCTTTTTTTGTGTTATGTGGGCGCGTGTGTATGTGTGTGTGTGTGTGTACAGATGAAGCGAAAGTCTGAGCTTTTTTTTTTTTTTTTTGTGAATGGAAGTCACTTTGAACAGGGGTGGGGGCGAGAGGGGGGGGTAAGCAGAAGGGAAAGCCCAGCTTCCTCCCCCAAAGACAGAACAAAACCTACATTTCTCTATGCAAAAAATCAGGAAGTTAAAGAACCACTCTCACGAGCGGCTACACAAAGTCACTTTACAAAAGAACAAATATCTGGCCAGTCTATAATCAAACTATTACACGGCTGCTAGGACCTTGGAGTTGGTTGATTGGCAAGTTAAATTTATACGTAAATTTTCATTTATATTTCTTTTCCATGTTCAACTGTAAGGTCCTACCCAATGTTGTTGTCTGTTGGAGTGAGCACCCATTTCAAAATAAAAATCTTTTTGGTAAATCTTTTTTTTTTTAATGATTTTGTTTTCAAATATTCCAAAGATTGGAACATTATTTTTTTTTTTTTAGTTATTGAAAGAGAACGGGGAGTATAAATCCTTATTTGAGTTCATCAACACATTAAATGAAACGTTAGTACAAGTTATCTCCCCTTCTCTTTGGTAGTTCGGTAAATCAGTTGAGACATTTTCTTTCTTTTTAAAATTTTCTCAACAGTTAGCAGTTTTATCAAGACATGATAATTTTACTTTGATACTGTCCAACAAACAAGGATTAAGTCTTTTAGTCAATTTTTTTTTTCTGTTTATATGTCCACTCCTCATTTTAACATTTTTTTTTAAAATGACAGTTTTAAAAAAAATAATAAATAAAAAATAAACCCCAAGAATACATGATACTGTATTATTATTTTTTTGACACAAATTGTTTTTAAGATTTTGTGGAACTGATCGTTGTAACAGCAGGCCTCTTGTGGATCTTAATTTGGTCTCAATAGTTTTTGCAATTAAAATGTCTGAACACTGACAGGAATCGCTGGCTCTGAAATTGTTGTGTGGCAGTGGCAATAAAAAATTCCTTGCTTTAAAATGTGTGGAAGATCTTTTTTTTTTTTTGCATGGTGGGAATGGCAGCCTCGATGGTTAAGGGCACAGCAGTTGGCAGGGCGTTTGCAACTCTTTAGTATAAAAGAGAATGAATTTGGTCAAAGATTCGGCACAACTTTTGTTTTGTTTTCAATGGAAGATATGCAGCTTTTTGGATTTTATCGTAAAATCCATTCGTTCCACTGAATCGGTCTCAATAAAAAATAATAAATGAGTAAAAAAAAAAAAAAAAAACCCAATGAAAGAAGGATAAATTTCAAGGAAAAGTGTTTTTGTCAGTATCAAATGCATTAATTGAATGTTATTTAGTATTAAATGTATCCAGAAAGTTTAACAGAATATTCTTTCGCATCAAATTCTGATGGGAAGAAATACTCTGTAATACAAAGGTAAAAATTGCATATATGTTTTATAGAATAAATATAATCTTTTTTTTTGTTCAAAGAATGAAAATGTTTTCAAAGATTTGTTCTTATGGCTAAACGGAGAGGTTGGGAATTAATTTATAGTTAACTCTTTCGAGACTCCTCGTAAAAAAAAAAAGGTAAAGCATCCCATCTCTTAAGAGACAGCTCCCAATGGAGTATGGAGGCTGGTGACAAAGTCCCGGTTTCTGTTGCATGCTTCAGCTTAGTGATCCTTGCAAGTCTCAAGTCTGGTCGTCAAGACCAGGATTTTACTCTTGCAAGTTCACCAAAGAGATACCTCCCCCCTAATCACACAGCTTAGAGCGTACTCAATTAGCTGCCGAGTGCACAGTGAAATTTGTCCTAATGAACAGTTTTCCACTCTTTGCTCATACCGGGAATCAAACCCAGGACCTTCTGCATGAGGCAGACGTTCTAACCATTATACTATCCGAGCAGACTTTCCTCGTACATATGTAAGCACCATAATAGGTTAGTCATGAACGGTTTAATGGAACAGAGCGATGAGTAGGATGGTTGGGGAAAAAGAAAATCACAACCTACCAGTCCTTACAACCAAATAGGCCAAACAAGTCAAATCCGAATCGTTTGACGTATTCTCTCCATTGGGTGACTTGACTTTGATAAGCAAAGCAAAAGAAAATAATAAACAGCCATTTTTTGCAGTGATGGTCAGCACTACGGAGTAAAAATCCTACAATTGCAGTTTTACTTATAAAGTCTCATTTATTCACAAACTTTTGTTTCAAACCTTTAAAAAAAGAACCGATCTCAATTTTTCCTACAGATTTTGGCCACATTAAGCTCAGTTTTTTTGCCTAAAAAAATCATTGTATAATATGATATTTGAAGAAGTATAAAAGAAAAAAAAATGAAGGAAAGACATTTTTTGGAGGACGGCAGATAAATCATTCTTCCTTCAGTAACCATCGCCCTTTGTAACTGAATTAAGAATTACTTTAAAAAAAAGAAAAAAATGACTGATTTTTAAGTCTGTTTATAATTTGAAAACAAACCCATCACAATTTGCGAAATGGCAAAGAAATCATCACTGAATTATTTACCAATATCTACGTACATATTTTCTATAGTTTTGAGAAGGGTCATTAATATTGAAATGGTTCTTCGGACGGTTGAACTCCTTGTTATTTGTGTTATAAACACAACATTTCGACCGATCCATTCTTCGGCCTTCTTCAGGTGTAAAATCCAAGTGTGATGGGTTAAACAGAAATTATGCTTAAGGGGGGTAGCCCTTATAGCGCATGGCCCTCTTTGGGAGTAAGTCCAGATTATCGACAGAGAACGTTGTTGGAAGCAGATAAAAATCAAAGAGGAAGCTCACATCAAAATGTCGACTAAATGCATTAGCCAGACAAGTGCGGATTTCAACCCGATGTGGCTTCCACTCCTCAACAAATTCAAACCCGACAGAAACACCAGGGCCATGCGCTATAAGGGCTACCACTCTTTAAACATAATTTCTGTTTAACCCATCACACTTGGATTTTACAACTGAAGAAGGCCGAAGAATGGATCAGCCGAAACGTCGTGTTTATAACACAAATAACAAGAAGGAGTTCAACCGTCCGAAGAACCATTTCAATATCTACGTACATGTTATATCATTATATGTAGCATATATGACCACTTTTCATTCAAGTACACCAGTGACGTGAATAGTAGTAGAGCATATGTTGACTGAGAGATACCCTTCCTGCCGCAAACCCAAAGGGATTTTAATCAGTCATTATTCGAGGTTAACAAGCCTCATCTACCCAGCACTGGGAATTGAACTGTAGAGCTTATGATCCCTAGTTCAGTGGTTCATCAAGATAAATCATTTCTTGATATATCGTTGGCCATGTTAAGAATTTAAAACATCTTTCAACAGAATTATTTATGCAGTCAAAGACTGAGCTAAGAAATTGCACGATGAAAGGTTTTGAAATATCCTTAGGGAAGGGTTGCCTTCTAGTGAGATTTAATTCCAAGAAACTGCAGTTTTTTTTATTAGCTATCACCATTGTTTTTTTAGATGAATATGAAACCCATTCCTTTTAATTTTTCTGTTTTCTAACATTTTTTTTACTTGGCATTATCAGAAAAAAGACCTCTTTCCATACAGATACTACATCTGAAGAAGGCCATAGAATTGATCGGCCGAATTGTGGGAACACCAAAATTAACAAAGAGTTCAATTGTCGGAAAAACTCTTTGAATGTTAAGGTCTCTTCCCAAAATTATAGACAATATTCTTTTTAATTATTATCATTATTAGATGAAGTGTTGTAACCAATTTTTATTAATTTTAACTGGTCAAAATTAATAAAAATAATTCCTTTTGTTTTAATTTTCCAGTAAGCTACGAATTTGTGAATTGTTTTTTTTTTTAGTTCAATTACATTTTGGATTTAAATGTGTAGCCTAAATATGTATCTACGTACAAATGTCAAACTTGGAATAAAAGATAAGTCTTGAAATAAGTATATAGATTTCATGAAAGAAAAAACATCTTTTTTGTTGTTGTCGGGAGAAACCAGAACATACTATTTAACAATATAAAGTCTTGGGAATATGTTTTTTTAATTCATTTTTCTTTTCAAATCCCAACTAGAACTTATTTTTCATTTCCGATCGTCGCTGTTTGCTCACTGCCGCAGAGTAATTTGTCTGGGTAAAAGTTGCAATAAGAAGCAACTAAAAAATTAAGATGTTAGGTAAAAAAGTAGTCATAAAATTAAAAATAATGATATATTTTGTCGCAAATAAGCAATGATATCCAGTTTTTAAGACAGAAGAAAAATCCCTGACAGTCATACAATTTGAAATCACCACAAGACTAATAAGTAATTTTTTTTCTGAAATTTGCTGAGGAAGCCCATTTTTTTTATTTTGTAATTATTTCGCTGATTAGATAAAGCTGATATTTTAAAATTTTTAAAATAAAATGCTGAGCAAATTTATGAATGTTCTTTTTTTTTAAGCAAAATTTTCTTGGATTTTATGCTTGGCAGTTACATATACATTTTAGGTTTTCTTAGCTTTAACAAAGCTGATGACAGATGAATAAAAATGGTCAAAAGCCTAAATACCCAATCTCAACACCAAAACCTTTTGCAGTTACTTTAGGA
The DNA here is from genome assembly GCA_006491835.1 of Architeuthis dux. Classification (NCBI taxonomy): domain Eukaryota; kingdom Metazoa; phylum Mollusca; class Cephalopoda; order Oegopsida; family Architeuthidae; genus Architeuthis; species Architeuthis dux. Next base: position 380,145 of record VCCN01006091.1, on the reverse strand, counting down.
TTGGGTTTCAACAATTTGCCACAAATGAATGCTAATTGTTTTGAGATTTGTATAAATTCTTTAGCTTATTTCAGCAAATGAATGTAAAAGTTTAGCTGACAGTATTTTTTAAAAGATTTTCTTTTAAAAATCAAACTTTTGTGGCATATTGTGTCACAAATGAAACTAAACATGATAGTTAACAGATAACCAGCACCACGACTTCTATTTGCTGACCCCCATCTGCACTAAGGCTTTGAAGCCAACTCGCAACATTGAAATTTTAGATTTTAATATAAGTGGCAGGTGGAAAGCAGAATAAAAAAGTAATTGGAGCCATCTTGGATTATGGGTTTTGTCATGCAGAGTCATGAAATTGGTCACTGTATTTGACGGCATATAAGACAAGGAAAGAAATTGGCTGGAAAGGTAAACATAACCTTCACTGTGCAGCCCCATTGACCAGAATTTGGGGGGGGAAGTTAAAAAACTAGGTGATAAATGAGAGGAATTTGGGAAAATGGGTTTTCTTTTTTAAAATTATCTGCTGAAATAAGGGTGGGGGGTCTTTATGCCATCAAATATAGTTGTTACTAATTTTTTTTTTTTTTCTCTTAAAAATTTAAAATAAGAAAGACAAACTGAGATAGAAGCGGGTTTTTTTCTATGCATATAAACACTTTCCTTGGCAGATCCTTCCCTTCATTGGTAGAGAGATAAAATGAATAAATAAAGATAATATAATCCGATCATTAACGATCTTAAGTTTTCTGATGGAGAGGCAGACACAATCCAATGCTCAAGTTGAATCATTAATGAAAGAGGGCGAAAAACAATTCTTTACATAGACTTATGTATATGTAAAAAAAATATTTTTTTTTAAATGGCTTAAGGCGAAAAAAAATAAACTCTCCAAGAAAAATTCTTTTAGGAATGCATCCTCTTTCCAGACCATTCCACAAGATCCTGGTACACTGAAATTTCCAACAATTTCTTTTTAATCCCTTGAGAAGAACAGTCAAGCCATGGCTGCCAGTGTATATAATGCTTTGTGTACATGGATGCATAAGTATGTCAGGTAGATAGGTATGAACGCTGCTAACCGTTTCGTTTCCCCTCCACCCCCAAACATCTTGAATAATCATAACCACTGTCTGTTTTTGGTGGGGGATAGTTTTTCTTTTTTTTTTTGGAGATGGGTCAATTTACGGCCCCGCTGGAAGCCAGGCGTAAACTGATAGGTAAGTAGGTCACAGCTATGACAAAACGAGTGAAGGATGACGACAACTATGTACAGATGAAAGAGAGTTAAGAGAGGGGGGCAGGGGGCTGGGGGCAGCTATGACTTAATCAATCTCGGGCTGGTATTGCCCACTTGAAGGGTGTCCCAAGTTCAAAGAAGTGTTCAGCATTCGAATTCCTGTTGGGTTATGGCATTTAAGTCTTTCATCAACCCCTCCAGGTTTGCCATCTCGGCTGTTAATTCCTCTGTACTTAAAGATTTCTGGAAAAACGAAAAAACATTTACAATTAATTTAGGATAAAATTAAGACCAAAAATAACAGCTTAATAAAAGATTCTAATTTCTTTGTTTATCTATTTTATTTAAATTAGATTTGTACGACTACTGCTGCAAAAACAGTAGCAGTTCTTCCAACAAAACCTTCATGACCCTGGGGTCAGGCAGGGTTTTGGGGTTGAAGCATCATCAACGTTAACCCAGGGCACCCCGGCAGTACCTCACAATACCACCAGGCCTGGTTAGTTTCTTGTGACAGTGCCAGATCCATGCAGATGCAGCCTCTGCCCAATCTTTATATTTATGATTTATATATCTTATATCTTTAT
>VCCN01006091.1:361130-371259 GCA_006491835.1 Architeuthis dux | reverse complement strand
GACAGAGACAGAGAGACATTTTGAGTAGGGAAAAACCCAGAAAGTGAAAGTCCTAATATCAGTGAAGAAAAAAAAAATGTTAGAGTGAACTAAGTTTCCAGATTATGAATATAGAAATAAATAAAATAAAAAATAAAAAACCTACATTGTGTGGCAATGTTTGTACCGATTTAACATTTGACTGGTAAATGACGGAGACAAAAGAGTTGGACTAACAAACCTTTTTCCACTTTAAAGCAGTTCAGTGGGAACTTCACTCTTCAAGGAAGCAAAAAAACAAAAAGAAAATCGAACACACATACACACACACGCACAAGATTTCAGATTTCTGTGTTAGCAATGGATCAACTTACAAATCTGATCTAATAGACTTAAAGGCAGAAAGTAATACCTTTTTATTTAGTAGTTCGAGCACACACCGAGATGTACAATGACCAAACGTTAAAATATTTCACACATTCTTTTGTTTACTCAACACTAGCTCACTTGTGGATTAGACACCAGGGTGCAAGCACGGATTATGCATTCAGCAAATCAGAATAAATGGCGGATGCATGTTAGTAGTGCAAGGCTCATTAAAAATGGAATGAGGAGGTGGTTTAAGTTATTCTTAAATGGTTATTCAAAGAAAAATAAAAGAAATAAAGAAAAAGTGAATGATGATGATGACTGAACTAATTGGATACAAAAGAAGAGAGAGAGAGAGAAAATGGAGACATGGACGATGACTGGAGTATTATGGGATAGATGGAAAAAAAAAAAAAAATCACAATTGTTACTACAAAGTGAAAACACAATCATGCTGGTAAGGTGACAGGGAAGGGAGTGAGGGCTGCAGAGCACAAGAAAAAATGAAGTAGAGGGTAGAAGTTACTGTATCTGACGGCATATAAGACCCCCACCTTTAAAAAAGTTTTTTTTTTTTTTTTTTAAAATGGCTCAAGTGGTAAAAGTAAACTTCATTGTCCAACCCCACATTGGCAAGAATTCAAGGAGCTAAAAAACTGGGTGATAAATAAGAATTCTGGAACATATGTTTTTTTTTCTTAATTACTGAGATAAGCCATCAAATATGGTAGATGACAAGGAAATAAATATGATTGATGAAAGTGACAAAATGGATATTTGGGAGTGAGGAAGAGGACAGAATTAGGTGGTGCTGATGAAGGAAAGGTAAAACTCAGAATGGTAGGTTTGATTAATCAGGTAAGGGTTGGGCACAGATATTCGAAATATGTACACTACAGCTTTAGACTTAAAATTCCTTTCTCCTATTAATTATCAATAAACAAAATAACCAATTTTAAAGGAATTGATCAGGACCCTTAACTGCTAGCCAATCCCATATGATTTATATCTCCTTATATTCAATATAAAGGTTTTCTTGAATAGATTTTGATTCAAGCCTAAGGGGACTTAACTCCGTTCGGTTTTATATTACTGGAGTGGAACGTTATGCATAAAATGGTTCAAGTTGATCTTTTACTATGTTGTACATCATAAAAACTTTGTAGAAACTAATGAATCTATCAGCAATCTCTTTCTTTTTTTATTATTAAAAACAGTTTTATGATAGTCTAAATTCTAGGAATAAAAACGTAAATGTTTGCGCATTTCTTTTCAAGGCTCAAAAGAAACAAATTATCTCCCTTGAAGTGTGAACTCTCCTGACATCACTACATCTCGCAGGTTTTCAAAGGAAATCAACGAACCTAGTTATTAAATTCAACTTGAAGTTTAAATAGTTTTTATTTATGATAACTATATTAAAATTCAAACTCCGTTTTTTAAAAGTATAAATGACCAGTTGAGACATTTGTAGACAAGCCTTTTGGCATCCAAAAATTATAGATAGAAGAAGAAAAAAAACCCAAAAACTCAATTTTTTTCAAAAATGAAAAAATGAAATTAAGAATTTATAAATGAATATAAAAATATTAAAGAATGTAAGAAAAAATATTTTTACAAAAAAAAAGAAAAAAAAAAAAAAGAAAAGGATCTAAGCATTAAATTGTCAACCGTAAGAGAGTAACACAGACTAAATAACCTACATTACAAAATATTTGTTGTACCAATGAGTTACAATAAGAATAATTTGAATAACTACCTCTTCAATTCATTAAAATTGTGTCATCTTTTTTAGGAGGTGCAGGTGGCCTAATGGTTAATAGCACAGAATATGGAATATGCGAAGAGAGTTCAAACTCTGGCTGTGACAGTTTGTGTTCACCTTGCACTAATGTTGTTGGGAAAGGCATGAGTCAGTCTTTTCTACTCCCAGCTATAGGTAAATAACAGAGCAGACTTGTCTCCTCAGCCTTGGTTGGCAACTATTCTAGGAGATAGACAACTGATTCCAGACTAGGGTAAGTCCAGCCTCTTGGCCAGCGCTGTGAGAGGCAGCAACAGACAATAGGGAACCTGTTCCCGAGAAGTACGGTTAACAGAACTCTGGTGAAGCTTTGATCAGCTTAGCAAGTTGGAAGTGGATTATATTAAATTGCTCAAATGAAAAAAATAAAATAAAGGAGAATAAAAATGTATGGACAAAATAACGCAACCACCATCTCCACGACACCTCGAGTACAAGTGGAATATCAATTTTAAAAAACAGAAGAGAAAACGTGTAACCGTATGATTTTAGGTAGATACAAACTAAAAAAAAGGCATCGATGGGATTTTTCTTGCCAGTAAAGGTGTCATTCATAGAAACATCAAGCTGGACCCGTTTTGCTTTGAGACCCACCATTGGCTAATCCAGGCTTATTTTGCACATGTAATAAAGTTGTAGTTGTGACATTTTGTTTCTCTGGGAAGATTCTAGAATCCATGATATTGTCAAATGAAGAGACTAAATTTTGGTGCGGTTTTTCCATAATGTAAAAAATATCTGGTTGAAAAGTACACAAAAGATCTTAGACAAATTCATACACATGATAGTAATCTGTCAAATATTATCACAGAGACAACAGAAGGGCATTGGGGGACGTTGGGTGCAGAGTAGAGATTGAGATTTTGTCGGAACCAAAAACAACCTATTTTTTCTTTTTTAAAAAACTTTTATGTGGCACTGTTATGCAAAAAAATTGTTTTTCTCAGTCTTGGTTTATAGACATTTGCAAGATTCCTTAATTGGATAAAAAAATGCTCGGGGATTTCAGAGAAAGAATTCAACAACAACAAGAGATAAAAAGTGATAAAAGAAAGGAAAAAAGGATAGGCAGAAGGGTAAATGAAATGGTATTTATAAATTTGGATTGGTTAACTACCAATAATTACATTAAAAAAAGATTATTAGATGAAGCATTGTCAACCATTATTAATTTTTGACTAGTATTTTCTTTCATCTTATAAAATTATCATCATTACTAAAATTATTATTACTATAATTATTTTTATTCTTTATCTGATAAAAAAATAAATCAGAATATTACTACAACTAGTATAAAAAAAACAAATATGGTGTTGAATTATTATGGAAGGATAAAAGATAAGTTGAAGGGTTTGATTTTCTGCCAGCCATAAGAGCTCTAGTAGCTCAGTCAGTAGTGCAGCACCGCACATAGACAGTTTCTAGAGGTACAAGTATGTAAGTTTGTGTCTCACCTAGAGCGTATTCTTTATTCTCAAGCTGTTCTGTTTACTCATTACTGTAGACTGATGGTCTAAGTAAGTAGTGATAAAAAAGCAACTAAAAAAAAAACTAAAATGAAGGAAAATACTAGTAAAAAATTAATGATAGTGTTTTGGCTTGTTCTTAACTTTAAAGAGTAAATGTAGTTTCTTTTTAATTAAAAATATATTTTCAGATGGTCAGTTTCTAATTCATCTAAGAGAAAAGGAATTGAAAGAAGGAAGGAAAAAAAATTGGAAGAGATATGAAACTCAAGATACACACCCATTTAAAAGCTTTATACATATGAATGCCCCCCAGTCAGCATTTCACTATTTGGGGATTGATCCTCACTCAGGCAAAAGCAGTGTTTTATGAGAGAGGGAAATAATAAAGGGAAATCGTTATCAGAGGTATAACTATTGGACAATTTCCATAATGTTAAAAAAATCAACATCAATCAGCCATTTAGAGTCCATTGTTCCCCAGGGTCGGCTTTTTGCTTCTGAGTGTCATGGAGCCAAAACATTCTGAACTCTTCCAGATCGTCACACCATCTTATTTCTTGCTGGCCACAATTTTGCTTTTCATCTTTGGGGTCCATGTTATGAGTCACAATGTTCAGTGTTTGTCTGATATCCTTCCAACATGGCCTTCGATATTCAAGTTTGCAAATGGCTTCTAGGATATCTCAGATACTTGATTTTTTTCTAATATATTATACTGATTCGTGATCTTTCTATGTGATGTTTAGCAGGATTTTTTTTCTTGTGCATTTTGCATGGATCTTAGTTTGAAAGCCAATTTCTTGGTTAAGTTGCTTCGTAGGTGACTATTAGGAGGATGCAGTGGTTGTAGACCCTTCTATTTTAGACCAATGGGAGCTTCTTGTTCTTGAAGATTGAACTTATTACCAAAAGCTTGCTAACCTAAAAAGGTGATTCTTCGCTCGATTTCTTTTGAGGATTCCTTTGGTATCTCGTTGTCCCAGGTAGATGTAGTGATCCACTTTCTTCAGCTCCGCGTTTTCAATTTTGATTGTCGTGTTTCTATTCTTGACGTATTCGTTACGTGAAAATTAACCTAGAGAAAGCTCTGAACATTATTGCCAAGAAAAGTTGTTCCCCCTTTCAAGAAATTTTTAAAAAATGGTTCGGCTTAGAATTTCGGCAAAGGGGGACTACTCTTATTTTTAATAAGCCCTCGAGCTGGAAGGGCCCCCTGAGCTGCAGCTCCTAAAACCCGTGTGTTAATCTGGCACTGATGAGGGGTTCACTGTTTAAAGCACTGAGTGAAGATTTTGAGTAAATTTCTTTATTTCATTTTTTGTTGGAAACAATTGACATCAAGCTAATTAAATATCAATATTCTCTTAGAGGACAGGTTTGGTTAGTCACTCAATAGAAACCGTCACGTGACCAATGTCCTTTGGCAGCCTGCTGTGTTGGGGAGGTGATCAATTAGAAAATTGGAAAAAGGAGTGATCAATGAATAAGTTACTTCTATCGCCTTTTGTTGGGTAGTGATCACTAAAACAAGTCTGAATTTTCAACAACGAAAAAAAAAAAAAACAAGCTTTAAAGCTGCCGGACACAAACTAAGGGACCAATTTATCATAAACTTACATTGTAAATCGAACCCTCTACTAAAAACCCACTTAGGGTGGAACTAAAAAATTTTTTTAAAAAGTAGGTTTTTTTTCTAAGAGTAAACGTTGAAATTTTTTACCCTCTAGCTTCATTGGTGCGGCCTGTACGTGTGATACATAGCCAGCAAGACCAACATAAAAACTGAAGAAACCTATGTTGATGTTGACGGTTTCTAATATTATCTAAGTTTTAATTAGAAGACAGGGGGGGAAAATATAATGAAGGAAACCATGAAGAAAGGACAGAGGAGTAAGAGAATTGAAATCTTAAGATTAAAAGGTGTAGCCTTGCATTTAATGCCATAAACCAAGATTAAGAAAAGATAAAAAGACACTTTATTATTTTTCTTCTTTTCCCATCTTTCTTTCTTCGTGGATGTTGAGGATCTTGCAGCTTTTAAGTGTCCTGTCTGATATAAGTATAAGAGATATTTTTTTTTTCTTTTTTTTTTTTTTTAAAGCTCTGCATTTTCACCTACCCTTACCTGCATATCAGTCTCCTCTTTTCCAGATTTTAAGGTTACGTCTGGGGCCTTGGGCGTTACGATAGGCATTGGTGAACGGGGTTTTATGGGACCACTCGATACTGGAGGGTTAGGCCTCTTATAAGGACTAGTACTCTGTTGAGGCTTCACTGGAATTGTAGAAGAAAGTTATGGTCAAATGAAATGTTAAGTCAATTACACTAAGAAACGAACTCTCACTGAACCATATTTTAATCACTTATTTTTGACAATTTCAACGATTGACTAGGTTTTGAAAAAGGAATAAAAATGACAAAAAACACCTCTCATCAAGAATATCTGCTTTTTTTTCTTTAAAGGACACTTTCATTTATTAAGTTAGGTCAGTTAACAACTTATTACTGCAGCATTTATATCAAGGCTAACGTGGGAGTTCTCAAGGGCTATAAAATCTCTTTTTAAAATGTCTATCAACCTAAAGCAATCATATTCCTGGATTTATAAATTAACTTGATTTTTTTTAAAAATTAAAAAAACAAAAAAACAAACTGACATTAAGATTCTAAAATTTTTAAAAGCTTTAATATTAACCAAGTTACTAAAATTTACATTTAAAGATAAAAAAATACAATTTTTTTTACAGACATAATTCTCTTGCTATAAACATTAAAACAAAAATATTTTATTACTTCATTTTTTCATTTTAGTTTAGATATTACTCTAATTAGTTAATAGTTAAAAAAAAATACTTTTCCCTTTTAATACTGTTAAATGAACCAATTTTAAATTATTTGTAACGAGCATTAGTTTGTAAATATGAAACAGTTTTAAGTTGATTATAGTAATACCGAAACAAAAAAAATTGGAGGGGGGGGAAAAAAAAAAAAGAAAAAACTCTACTCCCTTCAAGTTCTCCATATTAGCCTTTGTATAAATGAAGCAGCCAAGAAGTTACTGGCTGAGCTGGAATTTCTTTTTTTACAAAATGAAAACAAAGATGGCAGTACATTGCTGAAAATTTTAAATATTTTTTTTTAAGTTTAAAAAAAAAAAAATTTAAACTAGTTGCTGGGCTGTTCAGTAATAAAAATATTTTTAAAAAATACCCCTGAACATTTAAGAAAAAAGAAAGAAAAGGCAATACAAGCGTTTACATTGATGATAATATTGTGATGTGTGGATGAATGGGTGGGTGGGTATACAGTACAAAGATGAACGGTTGACGGGGGGGAGGAGAAAAGACAATTTTGAAAGAGAAGGAAGAAAAAATGGTAAATAAGATACAGAGGAATTAGAATGAATTTGAAGAGAGAAAAACAATAATCTCAAAGAGATGCCAACTCAAAAGAGAAAAAATTCCAATCTTTTCCTTCGAATGGAAATCTCATTCAATAAATAGGAAATTATGGATATGATTTTAAAAAATTAAAAAATTTGATGACAATTGTTAAAAAGAATAATAAAAGACTGGTATTATAAAGATACAATGGCTTTTTTGTGGGGCGGTGGAAAATACTTTCTAGATGGACTGATTTGATAGTTGTCTGTCGAAGAATTCTCTTACTGAGCGTAGAAAGGATTTAAAAAAATATTTTCCTTTTGGTAGAAGTATGTGTGTGTACCTAATCTAAAATATTCAGACAAAAAAAAATAAAATGTGATGTCCAAAAAAATAAAATGCACTCAAACTTCTCAATTTGTAACCTTTCAACTGCAAAGCAAGATTTTGACTATTTCTAAGTCATCCCAAAACAATGTCTTCTGGTTGATGTGAAGACAGGAATGGTGACAGATCTTCAATGAATTCTCTAGAGTAAAAAATATCCCAGTAGAATTTAACATATGCCTTGTGCCAAATTATACCTGAGGGAGACAGGGATCTGTGATAGAGAAAAAAAGTAATGGAGGCAGTGGTAGATGGTAGAGTATACAGGGTGGGTGAAAAGAAATCACTATTGGAAATCTTTTATTTTTTTTTTTAATTCCTATTGAAACAAATTCAGATTTACAACGGTTATATATCATTTCTAATAGGGAGTTAATTCTCACCTACCCTGTAGATAATGCAGAGACGGGCGTGGGAGAAGCAAAATGCAAAGGTGCACTTGGTGAAAGATATTAAAAGCTTAGTGATTAGCTGTTGAAATGCATTGTTAGCTAACAGACATAAAAACAAATACAAATGTGAACATCAAATTTGGTCACAAAAACGTCTCAAGTAAACTGCAAAGTAAGACAAAAGATATTTTCTATAGTTTTGAGAAGGGTCATTAACATTCAAATAGTTCTTCAGACAATTGAACTCCTTATTGTTTGTGTTGTTGACACAATGTTTCAAATATCAAGGGTGAGATAAAAAAAAAGCCTGGAATGGCTGACCATGTCTGGAAGGAGAAAGGTGATCATTTTCCTCTCTGGGAGGAAGTCCGGATTATTGACAGTGAATGCTGTTGGAAACAGAGAAGAAACAGAGAAGAAACAGAGAAAAATCAAAGAGGCAACACATAACATGTCGACTGAATGTATTAGTCAAACAAGTGTGGAGTTCAACCTGGCTTCCACTACTCAACAGAGACAAGGTAGAGAGATCCAAACCTGACAAGGCAAGAATAAAAAAAAAACTTAAAAAAAAAACTTAAAAAAAAAACTCCCGAATCCTACTTTAAGTATTGCTTCCATTGGAGTAAAAAAAACTTCAGTTTACACCATCACATTCGAATATTACATCTGAAGAAGGCCAAACAATGGATTGTCCGAAACATTGTGTTAACAACACAAACAGCAAGAAGGAGTTCAATCATCTAAAGAACTATTTGAACAAGACTATAGAGTTTTAAAAACATTTCTCTCTCTCTCTTTTTCAAGTGGAACCTTCTTTATTCCTTCATGGAATTATCTCTATGGTAAGTGAAGAGGAGTGTACAACATCCGAAACCTTGTGACTATAACAACCAAGAGGAGGACACTAGTCTGAGTAAATCAGTGTATAATCATGATAATTCCTCATCTCAGAAATTCACACACAAATTGAAGAAATACTTATGAGATGTTATGAAATCTTTTTGGTCTTTTGTAGCTTATCAGAAGGTTGAGAATTTCAAATACCAGTATTTGATAGTATATAAAGCAATTTATTTTTCCTCTTAAAAGAAAAGAGCCCTCTAAGTGTAAAAAACAAAAACCTATATCAGCTAATAAGTACTGAGTACACTAAACCTTTTTTTGTAGAATATTTCCAATTGATAAAAGATGCTTTATATATTATCAAATACATTAAATAATAACATCATATAATAGTACATGGTTATTGTTACTTTTAGTGTTGAAAAATCAAGTGATTCTCCGAGTATCAAGGGAGATAATAAAAATTGTAAAACGTTCCACACTAGCTTACTGGATGTTAAAAATTGCACACAAATTGGGGAATCCACACAGTCGATGTTAAAAACAGTGGACCAAAGGTGTAGAACTTTAGTTTATTACCTCCCTTGATACTCGGATAATCACATGATTTATCGACACTAAAAGTAACAGTAACCATAGTACATACATGCTTTAGTATTTCTTAGTCATTACAAACATACACAGTTAAAATTAAACCAGAAGTAGTTTGAAGTTCTCATGAGTTGGCATTCCTTTGGAGACCAAATACATACACTCTCATACACACACGCAGACATCTCCAAGTATTTTTCAGAAGTTAGTGAAGACAGAAAAAGAGAAAGAAAAAAAAAATGTTAGGAGAACAAATTTAGTTTGTTAACTGCATGAATAAAATTGAAATTACAAAACGTCACTCAAGATTGTGGCAAGATCAGTCCATGTTGTCTATCCAGTGCTCTTTGCAGCCGAGACTGACCAGTGGTCATCTCTTTATTGATTCCTTTTGCAAGATGCGGTCTCACATGCCTCACAGACATAGACAGACACAGACAGACAGACACAGACGCAAACAATCACTGATAGTGTGACAAAAAACAAAGTTACTTGGACGTTTAAACAGTCGAAAAAGGAAAAACAAAGGGTCCCAAAATGGAGGCCATATTTAATAAGGGGAAATATGAGAAGCAGACAGACACCATCTTTTATCCAACAAGCACAAAAAATTACACACATTTTTTTTTTCTTTTCAAATAAAGCAAATTGCAATTTGAAGCAACACAAACCCATGCAGTTAAAGCAAATATTTGCAATATTTAGCAAAACATTTAAAGAAATTAAAAATAAAAATAATTGGAGAAAAAAAATAGTGTAAGAGTATTGTCTAACAAACTTAACTCAGCAATTCTATTCACATTATGAGGCAAGATTCAAGTGGAGTATTTAGTTAAAAATAAATCCGACTTCAGATAAGTTAAAAAGTAAAAATATAATACAGATCAGGATAATAACTAGCAGAGAAAT
>VCCN01006091.1:324808-348932 GCA_006491835.1 Architeuthis dux | reverse complement strand
AAAAAGATGGATAAAAAAAAAAAATGGACAAAGAAAAAAAATGAATGAAAATGAAAAATTGAACGAAAAAGAAAAAATGAAAAAAAATATGAAAAAAAAGGAGAAAGAAAAAAATGGATGAATGAAAATGTAGATATAAAAATAAAGGAATGAATAAAAATAAAAGGACACATTGACGGTGTCCAATGATTGTCATGGTATATCATTGGATTATCAAAAATAATTTCAGTGAGTTATCGCCCCTGATTCTTTATCAAACTAAACAAACTAGAAACCTATGGCTGACTGATGTTACACCTGACCTAAAAGAAAAGAAAATTATTAAAAAGATTGTTCAAATTGGTCTTTGGACAGAAATTATCATGAATTGATATGCCTAAAAATATTTAAGTTGCACATATCCTGAAGAAATGATGTTTAAAATGTAAAGAAACCAGTATATAAACCTTGGAAGAATCTGTATTCTGGTGAAGAAACTGTATACATTGGAAGTAATACTTTTTTGTCTGCAGTTTTGCAAACAAGAGGATAATAAATTGTAATATTGAAATGCACAAAGAATAGAATTAAGAAGTATTAAGTAATTTAAAAGCTGAATGAGTGAACATTAAAAAGAATATGCGCTATTGACAGTAGCTCATAGTAAAATTACTTTGGCAGGCTTTTGCTCATCAGGAATTAGTCATGTGAATATGGAATGATTAAGAAAAGAAAAAATCCTAGTCTGGTGCCTTTTGCAGTCTCACAGGCAATTAAAATTCTTTTCATCAACAGAATTCTGTAAAGAATGGAATAAATGTTGATCTGAAGGTGCAATATCCGATAAATATGCTGGATGAGTCAAAACGTACCAGCCAAGCTGTAATAATATTTGCCTGGTCACCAAACAAACAGTGTTAACCTGATGGAATATTACGCACTATCTTTTAACTAATTCCAGAACATTTTGGGGAATTGCTGTCTTCAATTGGTGTAATTGAGAGCAGTAATTGTTTGAATCAATCATTTGGTTCTCTGGAAGGAGCTCATAGTAGATGACTCCCTTCCAATCCCATTATATACATAGCATCTAATTTGGATGAAGACTGGCTTTTGGTATGGTTGGTGATGGTTCATTTCACTTTGATTATTAATTTAATATCAAACAATCCAAAAACATAATTAGACTTTTAGGTCAATTTATTATTATCAACAGAGCTTAATATCAAAACATAGGACCAGCATTTGGCATCTTGTCTACTACAAGAGGACTTGAAGATTTTTGTCTGAATTTCTGAGATGAGGAATTATGATTATTAAACACTGTTTTATTCAGACTAGTGTCCTCATTTTGGTTGTTATAATCATAACTATAATGTTTATACATATGTATGTTATGTTAAATCAATAAACATGCCGATGTTTCTGGTCCCAGAAAGTGTGGACCGGAAGTAGGAACAGGGAAGGCTCAGTCCAGCTCAAGCATAGCTCTGATCAACATGTGTTGGTTGTTATAATCATAACATTTCAGCAGCTGTAATCTCCAGCCTTCTTCAGATGCCTAACATAGTTGGTATCCTTTTGGGAATTTGAAACCAAACCCATTATTCAATCCATGAGAGTAGATTGTTCTTATTCTGCTGTTCATGCCAGAGGATATCTGGTATCAATTAATTCTTTCTAGTTAATTTGTCCTTGCGATGTCGCTTATCTTCCCTTCCACTGAATCAGAGTATATGACTTTTTTTTACCTGCCGGGCAATTGTGAGTTCAATCCCTGGGCTAGGTAGTACAAAAAATAAAAGCCATATGCATACGGTTATGTGAAACATTTTAAACACCATTTGTTATGGATTGTGCCCCTTAATATTACCATTTCAACAATTTTTTTTCATAACAAAAATAAAAAAAAAAAAATTATAGAAAAGAGGTAGTGTGCTTATTGTAAGCAAGTTTTGTTCTTTTGTTACGGCTCAGGAATTCATGTGTCTCACCTCGATTGATTTGCTGAGGAACAGGTCTTACTTGCAGGACTGCAGGGAGGGGAAGATGATGAAAATAAAACCAGGGATAAAATGAGATTAGGGATGGAGGGTAAGCCAATGATTAAAAAAAATAAAAAGGTAAAAAAAAAAAAGGTAAATGTAAAGTTACCATACTGCAAAACGCTCAGGTTTTATCTATGTTTGACAGGGTGTTAGCCAGCATTCTCACTAGCCATTTAATAGCTAATTCCCAATAGAAACCTAATTCCATTTTCCCAATTAAGCTGAGCTCTGTTTTAATCATTTTGGCAATTTTGGGCATTTCCTGGCCATTTTTGGCTTTTTATAAAATATAAAAGTGCGGACCTCAGAAAACTTCCCTATAAAAACGGTGGGGAAATCAAATCCCTTGCTAACACCCTGCTTGAATAACTATTGTGATGATGATATGTTAAGCTAATTCAGGTGGGAGGTACAGGAGACATGGGTGAGGGTGTGTGCCGTCTCTATAACGGCTCGCTGCAAACAAACGTTGAACATTATTTTTACTTCTCACCCTTTTCTATAAAAAGTGAAAAAGTGGCGTAAAGGAAACCTTCGAAAAGCAGGGGATACCTGTATATAAGCTGTATTCTCTCAGTTACATTTGCCTTAATTCCTCACCAATGACAATCCCTTTCTGTAGTAAAATAATTTATAATGCATTCAGATTATACGTATATCCCTATTCTGTCAGTAACACTTGTTCTTATTCCTAAACACTGATAATCCTTTCTTTCAAAATATTTGCAATGCATTTATATTATAGACCTATTCTTTCAGTAATGCTTACACTAATTCCTGACCACTGACAATCCCTTTCTTCTTGATTTTCATTGCAGGACAGTGGGCTGAAATCTCTCAAGAAGTTTTAGATACAAAATTGGAAAAAGGGGTGATCAATGAATAAGTTACTTCTCGCCTTTTGTGGGTAGTGATCACTAAAAAAAAAAAAAAAAAAAAAAAAAAGCATGAATGCTGCCGGACACAAACTAAGGAACCAATCTAGCATAAATTTACATTGCAAATTGAACCTCCCATTAAAATTAAAATTAATTAAAAAAACAGACTTTTTTTTCTAGACATAATAAGGAGTAAATGTTTATATTTTCAGCCCCCTAGATCCATTGGTGCTGCCTGTATGCCTGATATATACATAGCCAGCCAGACCAACTTAAAAACTGAAGAAACTAATTTTGACAGTTTTGGTTGACGGTTTCTAATTAAATAATCAACTTTTTGAATTCATATAATATTTGCTACATATGTGACAGGGTCTTTCCCCCTGACATTGAGGAGTCCTCAACACAGAAAGCTGGACTTCTCCCTTTTAAATATCACAGGCATCATGACAAAATGCTTTACTAAAGCCTATAAGATTTCACACTTAATCATTGCAGATAGCTTTAAATTTGGGCTTTATAGTTGAAAAGTTTGGAAATGTTATCAAGAAGCCATTTTGCAATATGGTAACAAAAATTATTTGATCCAAAAATTCTGTCCATTTAAAAAAATTAATTTCAAAGCAAATATTTAAATGAGGAAATTTTGCAGGAAAGGACACATTTGGATTTTGAAGATTTGGTATTCAAAATAAAAATACAAGTGTCAAGAATTCCTTTTTGAAAAAATCTTCAAAGAAGATACCAGCACTCTCCCTCCGATGAAAGACAAGACAAAAGGAAAAAAATATATCAAAACAACAAAATGGTCAATGCTCAAATTGCTACATATACCAAAAAATATACTTTTTTGAAAAAGTAAATTCTAGCATTCTTAGGTTTTTCATGTCATCAAAAATAACAAACATGGAATAACCACTTACTAAATTTCATTGTAATAAAACAAAATTGAAAATAGTAGAATATTAAAAAATTTTGGCAACAGAAATTTAGTAACTCTTCATGGTATATAATAGTCGACTATTCAGATAATTGGTTAGCCTCACTAAAATCAGAGTTTTATCAATACCAAATCTGGAAAATGCTTAAATCTTTTTAAAAAGTTATTAGTTACTTGTTTATTACAATATTAGGATCAGAAAAGCCTCAGAATGTTTTATTTTTGTTCAACAAAATTATGCTTTTCTCGAACATTGACCATTTTTCATAATCATGGAACAAAATAAATAAAAATCTGAAAAAATTGTGTAAATGACTTTATGGGTATTTTTTTTTTTTACCTTGCCTCATATAACAAGGGAAACATTATTTTTAACTTAAAAAAATATAAATACTCTACTTGAAATAAATAAATAAAAATAAATCACAGATCTGCAAAAATTTGTATTTGTAAAAAGCTCAGCATTAAACTTAAGATAATGAAATATGTTTATAGTGCATTGGGTTTCTGGAATTTAAAAAAAATCCAAACAACTTGATTTATCTATCTTAAGATTTTTTATTCATTTTCTTGTAAAGTGAGGGTTGTCTCCTAACCAATATGCCTAGTGTAGAGATGGTTTAAAAGAGACTATAGAATTTATGGCACTTCTTTGTTATCCGTATGCCATTCTTGTTTGTTATCTGTAGGCTAATCATATTGCGAGTCCCGCTTTGAATGCAAATTATGATTGGGTAGACATATACAGAGTATTCTTATCTGAATATAGTTAGATGGGGTGTATTAATCATTGTGTATGGTCAGACTATTTTCCTCGTCTATATGCTCATAACATTTTGGCCATGTACCCTCCGGCCTTCATCCGGGGTTTCTGGTTTTAAAGTGTAGAATCACTGTTTAGAGCTCATGTGACGTGGCCAGTCCAATCGAACATGCATTCTAAACAGTGATTCCACACTTTAGAACAGAGAAACCTCCAAAAACTTGCATTCCAAGGGAAGTAATGAATCACTGCCACCCATATATGCTGCGTTGGGGGTGAACAATTAAAAAGTTGGAAAAAAGGATGATCAATGAATAAGTGACTTCTCTCGCCTTTTGTGATCACTAAAAAGGTCTGAATTTTCAAAAAACAAGTGGGCACAAACTAGTGACCAATTTAGCATAAACTTACATTGCATATTGAACCCCCCTCTAAAAACCTATATAGGGGGCAAATTTTCAAAAAGCAAAATAAAAAGTTTCCCTACTCATTGAGGAGTGTGTGTGTGTGTGCGCAAAAATTTCAAGTTTTTACTATGAACAGTTAGAGCTGGGAAAAGTCTGGATACATATAAATGTCAGAACACATGAATAACCTAAACCCAGCAATAAACCAGTGTTGTGGGTAGCAGTGATTAAAATACTATACTATCATTATTTAAAAAAATGTATATAACAATAATAATAATAATACATTTATGCAAAACGCCCTTTCTTGGGAACCTCAATACTCAAGTCCCCACTAGACAAAAGCGCTTCAAAACCGGTTTAATCATTTCAGTAAAATATATGGCCTGTTAAAGAAAAGTATCAACGTATAGTCAAATGCAATTTGTTAATAAAGCTATTTACATAACATGGGCAGGAGAATCTATTTATCGAGTTCATATAAGTATAAAAGTCTCAAACTTAATTTCAGTTGTTTTTATATATAGCTTTCAACGACCCAAACTGAAAGTTGTATATAAAAACAACTGAAATTAAGATGAAGGTAAAAACCTATAAAATTTGATAAAAAAATAATGTTACAATTACTTCATCCAGTAATAATAAGAAAGAAAGTTTTTATTTTGTATTTAAAGCTAATATTTTGATGTTCCGGATGTCAAAGGGTAATTGATTCCAAGTCAATATGAGGTGAGGTAAAAAAACCAAAAAAACCAATGTATTAAAAATGGAGAAAGCATATAATAAAGCAGTGAGCAAACAAAAAAACACATAGCTTGTTATCAAATTGTTTAAACAGTAGGCAAGGAAAGACAACTCAAATGCAATACAAGCTTCAAGGTAAATGCATGATGGGAAAAAAATGATAAAAATGGCAGATTATGATAAATGCTTTGGAAAAGGAAGAAGAGGAATCCTCATTTTAGATAACACTAAGAAAAACACAAGAATTAATTTTCATTTCTTATATAAAAACTTTCCTCAAAGATGACTGCTTTTTATTGGATTTACATATGTTTAATACTTAATGAAAAAAATAAATGTTACAGTTATTGAATTTTGTACTGAAAAATTAGAAAAGACCCTGTTCATAATAGAGACAAATTGAAGTTTACAATTTCAAATTTCTTTTGATCATCATTATGTATAGATTTTTTCGGACTGTTGACCTCATATCGGTTCATCTTTTGAACACAATGTTTCAGCTTTTGTACCCTACAGCTTTCTTCAGGTGGGTGTCGTAAACAAAGAGGTTTCAGAATGCTGGGACCCTATCGAAGCATGGGGGCAGAATGTCCTCATTCTGATGTCTATTTTCAGGTAGAAGAAATCCTTAGGTCATAACTATGTTGTTGATCATTTTTGGTGTCAAAATTGTGTCGATGTCCAAAACTGGAAGCATTTTCTTGTACAGGTTATTACTCATTCATGTTCTGTAGAAATAAACTCGATATGAAGCTAATTCTACTGTCATATACAGTATCTGAATGATATATCTTTAGACACCTTAATTCTTCCTAGTTTATTTGTCGTAGCAATGTTGCTTTTCTGCCTCTTCCACTGAACCAGAGTATATAACTTTTTTGCACTACCTGATTTAACTCACGACTGCCAGGCACTACTGATATGCTTAACCAATGCTTTAATCCACTAGGCCAGTGATTCCCAAAGTGTGTGCTGTGGCTCCCCATGGGATATTCAAAACTTAATAATTTGAGGCAATTGTAATTCAATGTGATGATGCACAGTCACATGATAGGAAGCGACACCTGAGATTTCAGAAATTGTGTTGTGAACAACAGGCTCACCCACCCCACTAGTAATTAGGATTATTAAAAAGAAGAAACAATTATATAACTTTTTATGAATTTAAATTACATGATAATTTTTTGCCTAACTAACCTAACCACATGAATGTAAATGGAATTGTTCAGTATTTACTGACTTAGGGCGTTGTGAAAAAAATCCTTATGCACTAAGAGCACCGTAATTCGAAAAAGTTTGGGAACCAATACACTAGGCCATTGTCCCGTGGTAGTGATACTACTGAGATGAGGTTAATAACTAAGACAGACACCTGAAGAAGGCCAGAGAATATGATGGCTGAAACTTTGTGACTATAATAACCAATATGAGGACCCTAGACAGAGTTGAGCAGTGTATAATATTACAACTAGTTTAGAAAATGGATGCGTTACTTGACATTATTCAAACCTTTAGAAAAGAAAAAAAAAAATCAGCTCCCTATTTTACAATTAACTAAATTATAAATTTAACAGGTTTGGTTAGTCACTCACTAGGAACCATCATGAGACCAACATCTTTTGGCAGCATGCTGTGTTGGAGGTGATCAATTAAAAAAATTGGAAAATGGGGTGATCAAAGAATAAGTTACCTCTCTCGCATTTTGCTGGGCTGTGATCACTAAAAAAGCCTGAATTTTCAACAACAAAAAAAAAGGTGTGAATGCTGCCGGACACAAACTAAGGGATCAATTTAGCATAAACTTACATTCCAAATTGAACCCCCCACTAAAAAATTATTTATGGGGTAATTTTCCCCCCCCCCAAAAAAAAAAGGAAAAAAGAAAAAAAGAATTATCAGTCCTCTAGCTTTGTGTCCAACCTGTACGTGTGATGCTAGTCAGCCTGACCAGCTTAAAAACTGAAGAAACCTATGTTGACCGAGGTTGATGGTTTCTAATTTAATAAAGGATTAAGTTTAAAACAAATTGATAGCCATGAAGGATTCCTCCTCTTAACCTCCGGTTTGAAAGCAGAGAATAAAAAATAGCGAGAAGCAAAATAAATTTGTGACAACTGAAGACCCTTATGCAAAACATAAACAAAGTTACAAGATATAATTCTTGAGATTTGAGTTGTAAAATGTGAACCAAAGCTCTGAAATAACCAGATTATCAAAAATTATTTCCATACATTTTCAATTTCTTCAACCCACCGAACACTGACTACTAACATTTTCCTCAAATGGAATTCCGAAAGCAAACTGTGCTGCAGTACAATAGTGTGCCGTAAAAACTTTTCGATTTCGAGGCTTGAATGTGTCCAGTACAGGTATTTCCTGTCTGTCCCACTTCCATCACAGAGGTGCCAATCCAGTGGTTTTATCATTAGATTTTGTGAGATCTTAATCTTTTTTAGTGACAGATGAAAGGAAACTTTTATATCAGAATACTGATATACATACTCATCACGAGTATGTATATCAGTATGCTGATATAAAAGTTTCATTCATTGGCCACTGAAATGCTTTTGTCTAATTCATTTCATTTCATTTTTACAGTTGGTGTGCTGTGCTGTCATGCAATTAAGTTTGAGAACCACTTCCCTAAAGACTGAGCTGCAAGTGGCGTAACGATTAACGAAGCAGACAATGGAATCGGCGAACAGAGTTCAAAATTCAGCCGAAGCTGTTTGTGTTCACTTCGCACTAATGCCCTTGGGACAGGCACAAATCCATCTTTTCTGCCCCCTTTCATGTGTCCTAAAATCTAAATGAAAAGATCTCTCTGGATTTACAACTTAGACCCTATCAATCAACCAATACAAGGTGGTGGTATAGGTTTAACTAAAATACAAGTATTGATGGAGTCAATTCCATTATAGGCATCCCCCCATCCCTTATAACAAGAGAGTTGGGGTCCAAGAAAGCCAACCGTGTTATAACTGAACCTGCAATAACCAGGGTTGCCGATTTAGCTATTTTGGATTAATATTTAGGGATCCAACATCCAAGCTGCGGTATAACAGGGGAGGCCTGTGCTAAAAATTCATGGAGCCAAATAATAACAAGTCTACTTTTCCTGAGAAATAGATTAAATAATGGTTGTATCTAGGGAGAAAAAATATGATTGTGGAATTATTAAACCTGTTATAGGAAATCATGTTGCTGGATTTAGGTCACTAAAGATAAGAGTAGTTATTAAACTGTGACAGCACTTCAGATACGGCAATGATAAAGGTTTGAAACAGACAGGTATATATTCATATATATATATAATAAGAGCCGTGTCTGTCACACTTATAGTATCAGTAGCAGTCATCACCTCTATCTTCCTACCCTCTTATTAAACTACCTAATTTTCTTTTCACCCCTCTTTTACTGCCCTCTTATTAAACTACCTTTCTTTTCTCTTACTACCCTCTTATTAAACTACCTTTCTTTTCTTCCCCTCTCTCTTACTACCCTCTTATTAAACTACCAAACTTTCTTTTCTCTTTTACTACCTCTTACTAAACTACCTTTCTTTTCTCCCCTCTCACCCTCTTATTAAACTACCTAACCACTTTTCTATCCCTTCCAACCTTTTTATTAAACCACCTAACTTTCTTTTCTCCTCTCTCCCTTCTTTTCCATGTCTGTTACACAGAGAATCAGTAGCAGTCATCAGCCGAGTCTGTTGTTGTACACCTATGATAAACGTCAGCGAAACGATGGGTCACAGACTGATTTTATATAAAAAGATGAAACATTGTAATGGAATTTGGACAATAATAGAATTTGTTACTTTTTTATCTTTTGCACACAACTCTTCAATTTATTAATGAAAATAAAGAATCCTTAAGTGCAGGGGTCAGAAAAGAAACAAAAAAAGAAAAGGAGTTTGATGAAAGTGATACCCACTTGAGCTAGGTTGTGTTACATCGCCAGCATGGACCCTGGGTGGAGTGGAATATTGTGTGTTGTACTGGGTTCGGGGGTAGACTGGACGCACTGCGACCTGAGACTGCGGACTCTCTGCACCTTGTAGATGGCCATTGGGAACTGCAGGAACAGGAGGAACAGAAGCTATAGATGAAAAGAAGACAGAACGGTCAATTCTGCTGGCAAAATACTTAAGCGACCCTGAAAAATATTCATAGCATAATGCAGAGTCAGAATATTTTTTAAAAACCCAAGAAACAAACCTGACCATTTACTATGCTGGACAATTCGGTTGCTTTAATCCACAGTATCTGAGGAATTTTCAAAAGTTGGAAAAAAAAAGAAAAGAAAAAAAAAAACAAGCGTGGCTGCTGCAGGGTCAAACTCCACTTCTACTCCTTAAAATTTTTACAATGGCTTAGTCCAGTAAACACCCACCATTAAGTCAAAACATTTTCTTGTACCCACCTGTGCATCAGCAAATGATAATGTACACTGAACATGTTGAGATTCTCTAATCTTTTATAACAAATTCATAACGAAGAAGCCTGGCTACTCCTACTCTGACTGAAGAATATTACTGCAACCTGCTGTACTGTATATATTCAAAAGATCATGTTCATAAACTACTAAGGATCTTTATTCCTTTCTCGCTCTCAATTTTTCCAGCGGATAATTTTAAAACCCAGGATAAAAGTTACTCCCGAAAACAGGTTTCTAAGAACAATAAATTAAGTGAGGATTGTTCTTGTTGTTGTCATTATTGTGGAGGAAAAAAAACTCAACTCCAGCCTCCGACTTGGATTTTATAAAATGGATATGTGATGAATGCCTTGGATCTGTGTATCTGCCAACCAATCTCCAGCATCATAGTTTAGGTCATTTTATAGTGAGTAAATGGAGTTAGTATAAGGAAGCCAAAGTTATGCTTAGAAAAAGACTCGGATATCTACTCAACTACCTATTTCCTAAGGACATCTTCATTAAAAAGAAGAATTTCATGCTTTCAGTGTGTGTGTATATATATAATAGCATTTGTGATAAGGGCTGCAATCAGACAGATGAAAGTGTTCAGTAGGTGTCTAACTTAGGGGAGGGATTTTTAAAAAAGATTACTGTATAGAAGATTATCAGACATTGTAGTACTAACTCATTTGGACTATAAAACTTGGTCACAAAGGAATAAAATTTACAATGCTTTGACTCATAAATACATAATTCTCACTTTGCTGGGAGCAAATCTTAAATTTTCAACTTGAATGTCCTTGAAATAGGCTTCTTTTGACAGCAGTTAATTGTGTCATTAAGCCAGCTTCAGTTTAGTTGGGGTGGGTTTAAACTAATAAAAAGATTAGTCAAATTTGGTATAGTGATATCAGAATTAAGATAATTTTTCAAAAATATAAATATTTTTGGATGTGACTGTTTTCACTTAGGCTGTTCCATGCCTTTTCTACTCTTGCAGAAAAGAAATTTGTGTCTTCTGGTTTTACTGCAGATAGATGAGTCAGCATTTTCTTATCAGTAATCTTAGAATGAGTTATTAATTTTGACTAGTCTTTCTGTTCATCTTACTTTTGTTGCTTTTCAATGCAACATTCAGGTTTTTTTTTTATATACTACGACGATTAAGCTGCATGGATCGGAAATAATTAGGTTCCAACAAGATTTGAACTCATTCTTGGGAGCCTGTCTTACATGGACAGTGTCTTACCAATTAAGCTATGGAAGCCAACCAGCAGACATTTAAATTTAGTCTTATAGCCGCATTGTTCCTTATATGATTCTTACCACACAATATAGTTTGTTTATACCAAATAGTAACATGTAATAGTCAAATTGTCTGAATTTCTTAGCTGAAGCATTGTTATTATTAATTTAACTAGTACATCTTCCATCTTATTTTGTTGCTCAAGTAGTAGTAGATGTAATAGTTAAGTTATCCAAATTTCTTAGATGAAACACTGTCATTATTAATGTTGACTAGTTTATCTGTATGCTGGTTTTTTTTTTATCACAACACTGGGTAATTTTTATTTCTGATCCATCCTGCTTGCTTAATGTTCATAGAATGTAAAAATGACCTGAACGTCACAATAAAAAGCAACAGAAATAAGATGAAAGAAACAAATAGTCAAAAAATTAATAATGACAATGATTAATATAAGAAATTTAAACTATTACATCTATTACTCAGGCAACGATTCTTTTTATTGAATTAGTAAATAGTACAATATTGATAAATAATTATAAAAGAATTCAAGCAAATAATTAGTCGGTAAGTTGAAGAAAAAAATGTTAAACCAAATAAATAATACCCAAATTATCTAAAACAATAAAACCGTGCAGTGCTCAGATTATAAAGGGAGGTAATAAAAGTTGCTTAAGAAAGGGTTATTCCCCTTCTTCATTCTCCACTACGATCTACAGATGATAAATACTCCATGCTCAAATACAACCACAATTTAACACATCACATAACCTGAAAATCGAAACTGGTTTTCGTTGAAGACCCTATGCAGCCGATATTGTAGCACTTATAAAATAATCCCTAATATTGGAAATAAAAAAGACTACTGAGACGTTAGTTTAATTATCCATAAGCCAAATATAGTTTACATTGATAGTTTTATGGATGAAGAGTCTGAATTAATATAAAAATGAAATTAAATGATTAGTAATTAATCATGTTTAGAAAATACTTAATATTTTAGAAGCGAGGAAAATTTTACAAGAAATTTTAACAAATAATTTTGACCCTTTCATGATTCCTTGGACATACATATCCTGAGGTTTCTATGGCTGCTGGGATATATATGTCATGTAGATCTCTTTTAGGCATCTACTGGGATGCAGTATCAGTATAAAATAAAGTACATGCTATTTTCCCTGCTTTTACAACTGCTGACAATGATTCATCATCGTATAAAACCCTTGCAGAAATTAGTTCGGATTACATGACTAACAAAAAAGATGTGTAGGTGAAGTAATCTGCTAATTCCATGTTTTTCATCCTGATGAGTAAATTGTCACTAATTCTTTTTTATATATTATAGATTTATGATTGATTGCTATGTGGAAGTGTATAAAGTAAGAAAAACATAGTTTTAAATTGTATTTTAAGTTTCATTTCAAAATCTGGGACAGCTTTTTAAAAAATCAAGGCATTGTATCTTAATATCTTGAAAGGCTTAATAGATTAAAGATTGATTGAAATGTTGTGAACTCCATTTCAGAATTTTAGAATTAGTCTACAATTTAAACAATTTACCTCTACATGAATAATAAAGGGAAAATGTTAATTACCAATTTTCATTTTAAGCTAGAATTGCTTTTAGGGATTCTATTTAAAGCTGATAATACTATTATTGGAACTAGTAGAGGAATAATTTGTTTTAAATGTATGGAGAACACGTTGCAGTTATTTAATATGCATACAGAGTGAAAGAAAAGAATAACTTTTCCGACATGATTTATTTTGACTTTAACCAACACTTTAGAAATAAAACTGTTCCAAGTTATTTTTATGACTACTTTTTACCTTCATCTTAATTTATTAGTTGCTTTTTATTGCAAGTTTTGCTCAGACTGATTACCCTTCGGCAGTGATTGGAAAATAAAGAATAAGCCATAGGTGGGATTTGAATGGAGGGAGCACAGTTTACACCTGCCTTCTCTACCAAATGAGCTACAAAGACTCAACCAGAAGGTAGAAATCCAAATGACACCCTTAAAAAACATCCGTCACTCTGAATTCTCACTTTGGATCATATTTCAATTTCAGTTGTTAGAATTAAAATTTGGATCAAAATCACAGCATGAAAAGTTGTTTTAAATCTTTTTTGTTAAGCAATTTATTTTTGCTTGCTGACCAAATAATAGATAATATTTTCACATTATTTTAATTAAATTTGACTAGTTTTTACATTCATCTTAATTTCAGTTGTTTTTATATACAATTTGGGCTGCTGTTTCCACGGCAATGAATAACAGCATGGTCAGATAATAAAGAATAAGCTTTAGGTGAGAATCAAACTCACACCCTCATTGCCAGAGGGAGTCTAGTTTACACCTAGCTACTTTTACCAATCGGCCATGGGTTTCTAGTTTACACCTAGCTACTTTTACCAATCGGCCATGGGTTAGCAATAATAAAGATAATGTTTTGTTTAAAATATTTTTAATTGAAAGAATTCTTAATGTTTTGTTCAGTTAAATTTAATTAATGAGAAGTTACCTTCCAATTATATTTATTAGAAAGGTTAATACTATAATTATCTACTGAATTCATGCAATTAGTTCAACTAAATTTATTTATTATTAAAAAAACAAAAGGATCATTTACATACTGATATAACACTAATAATTTATTTGGTCGACTGACCAAGCATGTTAACAATTTTAAATTAGAACAGAGAAAAATGATTAAATTTCAAGTTGAGCAGACAATATGAAAACCTGATTATAAAAGAAAAAATAAATAAAATAAAACGGAAAATGAAAAAATTAATTTTTCTTTCAAAAATGAAAGATTTTTTAACATAATTACTATACAAGATTTTTAAAATGTTAAAAATTTGACCAATTTTTTTTTTAAAAATCAGGGAAAGGTCAGTTTTTTTTTTTTAAAGTAACATGCAAGTGTCATTTATTGGAATGATTTTAATCATAATTTTTACTTTTTAGCATAATCCAAAGGGATAACTGTTGGGTTTAAAACTAAAGATATCTTGGATTCAATAAATTTTGGATTGAATATCGAAATTAAAAACCCTTAATTTTTAACTCTAAATCTTTTTGATAAAAGTTGTATCCTAAGTAGAGAAAAGATTTTAATAAATATTTTAAAAAATATTCATCTCATTCTAGGAATCCCAGCTACTTCTCTATATACTAGTGCCTATGAGAGGCGGATGCTGGGGATACATTGTATCCGGGCCTGGGGATCTAAAGGGGCGTGTCGGCCAAAAACAGGATGACAAATGGAGAAGGGAAGGAGGCCCTGAAACTTTGTACCCCCCAATAAAATTCCTCTCAACCAGCTATATAGATAGTTATATCTGCAGTTTTCCTTGTAGCTTATATTATATTGGCATAATCCTGCTTGGCTGATTGTTGTTGCTATTTGCATCCTTGTTGTTTTCTGGTCGTATGCAGAAACAAAGAACTTCTGGTTACTTTAACAGTAACTCCAGTTCACTATATATAAGTTGCTCTCATTACTGTTCACAACAAATTTGACCTCTCCTTCCAGAATGAGGCTCTGCTCAAAATGCGACTTCACACAAAAGTGAGACTTCAAGCTCAAGGCTCTCAACTGTACTCTTTCATTTATACATTTGACACCGACGAATAAGTGGTAGGAGGTGACGTCACCGTAGTAGTGAGAGTACCTAAAAACACGAAAATTTTAAAAATTAATCTAGTTTCATTAGATTATCTTCCTTAGGCCTATATATTTATTTTTTACCTATTGCTTGTTAAGAACCTTCCTACTTTTGTTTCCCTGGTTATCTGTTTGGCAGGTTTGGGGCCAAATGACTAACTTACGCTCTCTAGATATTGGCTGCGTAGGGTCTACAGGAATCATCATGGGCTTTGGACGGATGATACTCCTCGGATATCTCTCATCTGAGGCTGGTGACAGGTAACTGGAATCTCCTGTGCAATGACAACAGAAAGTTGACGTGAAGTACTGCATACATAGCTACGTGAACAACTGAGGAAGGGAATGGGTAACACACACACGAAAATATTATAAAACAAACATGACAAGTGAAGATAACTATTGTTTGATGGCATATAGGATTTATGGAAAAAAAGAAAATGAAAAAGATGTTCTCCCATTTTAATAAAGATTCAGGAATGTGATGTCGGCCTGGGCTATTCAAGGGAGCAAATACCTCGAGTTACCTCCCTTGTCACAACTCATAATACGGAAGTGAGTTCCCGGTCATGCACCAGGCAATCCGGGGTAAAATAAAGAGAATCACATGAAGTGGAGGGACGAGCAGTCTTCTCTCAGACAGTCATCAGTCAACATCACATTTGTCTTTGTCCTTGTTCCTTTTGCTTCATCTTCCTTTTCAGTGAGATTCCCACGAGTTGGGAGCCACTACAAGGAAATACTTGTAATCTATGGTAGTAAATGCCAAATATTGGCTTAAGGAAGACTTATCTTCATATATGTGATTTTTTTCAGCCATTTTGTCTCGAATATGCCATCAAAAATTATAATTGTTGCATTTTTGTTACATGCAGATTTTGTGGAGCAGATTCACTAGACTTTAAACCATTACAGGTATCCCCAACCTTTTGAAAGTTCACTTTATACCACTTTTTTGCTTTCACAAAAAAAAAGGCAAAAAGAGAAAATAGTGTTCAGCATTTGTCTTGCCACAAACCATTATAGAGGCAGCTCACACCCTCTTCCCCTCTCTCTCTCCCCAACATCCCTGTCTCCTGTACCACGTACCACATCAAATTCCAAAGACTCAGCCTAAAATACTATCATCATTTTTGGGGTCTGGGAATGCTCAAAAAAAAGAAATTTCCCATATAAATTAATGGTAACTGATTCTTTGATTTACACCATTTCAGCTTATGAATGATTTTTATGGAACAGTCTAATTTTGGATATGGCACCAGTTCAGTGGATGAGATGTTAAGGCTGAAACCCCAAGAGACACAATCTAAATTTTCATGCAAAACATAACTTTAATATTAAGTATTTAAAAAAGATTTTCTAAACTAAAAAAAAAAAAAAAAGCAATAATTCTTTTTTTTTTAAATGATCATCAGTGAGGATAAAGTGACAACATGGCATGGTAAGGAGAAGTGGATTCATGCCTTTCCCAAGCACATTAGTGCAAAATGAATCCAAACTGTCCCAGCTGGGGTTTAAACTCAGATCACTGATTCCATTCACTGTGCCATTACCTGTTAGGCTACCACACCTTCTAAAGAGTTAGTGGATACATAGTATATACATATTTATGATACTAGAAAAAATAATTCCTGAAAAGCTTTTTTCGTCTGACACTTATTAAGGGAGAACATCAGAAGTAATCCAAATTTGAAACAAATATCGTTTAGGAGATTTGAAATCACGTCACAACATTGTCTTAAATCATTTTAGAATAACAATCCAAACATCATTATTTAAGAAAATAGCGTGACGTGATTTCACATTTCCTACACAATATTTTTTTTTCAAGTCTGGATTACATCTGACGTTCCTCTTTGATAAGTGTCAGATGAAAAAAGCTTTTCAGGAATTATTTTGTCTAGTATCATAAATACACATAAATATATATGAGTATCTGTAGTTGTTTCGGCCTACTATGTATCTGCTAACCACAGGTATTTTAAAATTCTGTACCACCAAAAGACTTTTCTATTAAACAAATACAAAAAGGTGAGGGATTTATGTATTCTAATACATAAATCCCTCACCTTTTTGTATTTGCTTAATTGAAAAGTCTTTTGATGGTACAGAATTTTAAAATGCTTGTCAATAGAAGAATAGAAAAAATCTGCAAATCTGATCCACTTTTTTTTTCCCTTTTAGGGTATTAATAAAAACAAAACAAAAAAAAGAAACAAACAAGACAGGCAGAGGCATAGGTGAGGAGTGTGGGGCTATTTGAAAACATCCCCCGGGCCTCCAAAAGCTTTATAAATCGTAGATCACCTACTGCATTTCTGCTAACAAATATTGGAGGGGGCCCCTCAGGGAAGCCTCCCAGGCCTTCAAATCCCCCGCTATGCCTCTGGACACCGTAAAACAACACTGATGGTGAACAAGGGGAGGTATTGGGGTAGAAAATGGGTAAACAAACAACATAGGTGGAAGGGGAGCAGGAAGTGCTATCAAACCGGTGCAAAAAAAGACTATTCGGGACGGGTCAGGATAAGGGGACAAAAAGAGGTGGTAAAAGATTAAAGGGGACAAAAAGAGGAGGTAAAAGATTAAAGGGGACAAAAAGAGGAGGTAAAAGATTAAAGGGGACAAAAAGAGGAGGTAAAAGATTAAAGGGGACAAAAAGAGGAGGTAAAAGATTAAACAAGTACAAATTAATAAAATCTTTTTTAAAAATCAATCAATACAGGACAAAAAATAGTAAATTTGGCCCATAACAACTTTAGTTTTTAAAAATAAATCTATAAGTTCAACAAAAGAATTGGTTCACTTCAAGTTCATAAAAATCACCTCAGACATGCAACAATATAAAAATGAGTGAGGGGGAAAAAGGAGTAGAAATAACAAAGGGGGAGGGAATGAAAAAAGAAAGAAAGAAACCATGCAGTGAATATGTGTATCTATTTTACCTCCATCACTGAAGAGGTTAGGTATTATAGATACAATTTTAAATCACCTTTGTGCTTGTAATAAGCTGCAAAAAACTTCCGGAACGGTTTCTAAGTTGTTTTTTTTTTAATGAGGGAAAGGTTTTCCATTTGATATTGTATAAATATTCTAATTTTTGTAGCGAATACAGATACACCATTGATTTTCCAGCCCCCTTAGTTCCAGAACTGTGCTGGATTATCCATTCATGTAATAATAATTCAATAATATACCTTATGACCTCTGGACAACAGGAGTTGGCTTGTGCTATTTTTAGAACATTTCCTGCTTGTTTAGACAGTTGACCTTGGGGTCAACCTCAGCGTCTCAGATTGGCCACACTTTTAGGTAAAAATCACCAGTCAAAGTCAACTTGTGGACGAGCCTGGTCAGGCATATTTGGTGTCTCCTAAATCGGGCCATTTCTAAAGATCAGCTAAATCTTCTAAATGCTAACCACACTCTATTCTATTTTTCCTCCCTATTGTCTCAACTACTAACCAGTACTAAAGCCACTAACTAATACTAATACTTAAGAAACAGATGAACTGAAAGAACGGACTGATCACCTTATGTTTCTACATAGAAGAAAAAGGTAGGTTGTCTTGTTATATATATTGTTCGACTTTGTGACTTCCTTCGAAGCCAAAGTCATCACACACCCCTGACCCACTAATCTCATACCTTTAAAGCATTAGGACTGTTAAAAATTTAAATTAAACAAATATCAAATATGAGTTAAATGCAATACATTAATATAAATGATAGTTTATTAATAAAAATGAAATAGACCCAGGTATATTAATTAAGGGTTCTCCTTGTGGTACATCGCTAATATAAAGCAGTTTCACCTGCGATATATACTTGTTCGAGCCTGAGGTTCCTGTCATCCAGGAACTTAGCAAGTTCGTAATACTTGGCAGCATCTTTGCGGTTAATGGAACGTTTTCTCTACGCACTTTACGCATAGAGATTCCATGATGTTTCTTAAACCTCTGAATTACACCCATGTTCTAATTTAAGTCCTTTATGGTGAAACTTCACACACAACGCTACCTGTGGCCACTCAGTGAACTAGTGTGAAAGCCACAACAAATTTAAATGTCTGCAAGTAATTTTGTCCAGATTAAGAGTTGCATAGAGATTTATTTGACTGTCAAGTTGCGGGAAAATCAGTGGTGTACCTGTATCTATAAAAAAAAAAATATAAGTTTTTATAAAACTGTGGAGCAGTCCATTTTTCAAGACTGGGAATATGCACTCATGCAAGATATGTTCATAGTGAAATAGTAACTGTGAAATGTAACTTGTGAAATGTAACTTGTGAAATGTAACTTGTGAAATGTAACTTGTGAAATGTAACTGAAATTCATCCTTGAAACATTTAGCATAGTAAGTGAGATATTTTTTATATTTACATCATTGCATTTTTGGGTGCCTTACAGCAGGGTTGCCATATTTAGCCAGAAGGGGAGATAATCCAAGCTTTATATCAGAGACTTACTCAAAACATTGGAATAAGGTCTGATTTAGAAATCTAGTGTGTCTGGAGGTTTAATACCTAATGCCTGTTTTTGGTAAGTCTCTGATATAAAGCTTGGATTATTTCCCCTTCTGGCCAAAACTGGTAACTCCCTCACAGTGTCAATGATACAAGAGCTAGTGTTGCCCACCACTGTTACTGTGTAGCAACCTCAATCCTCATTAGGTGCTCTACACATTTAGCCATGTGCCAAACTAGTGAATATGGCTCAGACAATACTTACATTGCATTGGTGTAGGAAGGCAGAAAGCTAATAAAACCTTCAGAAAGTCTCGATTCAAAATGCTCTTTTGAAAACTTGGTAGCATTAAGTCATTTAGGGTCTAAGAAAAATAAACTTTTAAAGAGTAGAAAACAAAGATAGTAAAAAAGCAAGGTATTATAACTTGTTCAGTGCCAAAGGATGTTAATTATAACATCCCCTTTTTGAAATTTGCACCTTGTCTTCATTTTGTCCTCCACACACAATGTTTTGAATATAACATGATTTAATGAAATCATAAATATTCAACTATGAAAGAAAGAGCTACCTACCTACAAACGAATTTCTACGCTTTTCAATATCCATGCCCGGGGGCATTTCTTCTCCTTTGGAGCATTCTGGATTCCTCTGAACAGGTGGTGGTGGGGCAGAGGGGTCTCGTGTATCAGACTTGTCTAAATTCTTCATCTCCACGTGGTCATGGTGGATCCACAAATCTGGCGGCTTCACATCTTTGGGCGTCGGTGCCTTGGTTGTCTTACCCTTGGCAGGAGACATGTAGTTGCCAGAGCTGAATAGGGGAATAAACAGAATAGGGGAATAAACAGAATAGAGTTTACCGAGGTTAATTGAAAACACAAAACTCTTGAAAAGAACTCTTGAAATGATGACTTCTCAAAATTACAGAAGGTATCTTTCATATAGATTGTACACTTGAAGGCTGTAGAATGAACCTGCTGAAACATTGTGGTAACAGCTAAAGCAAGCAATACAAAGGAGTTCAATTGTCCCAATATTTTCTGCCATTTGTTTTAAGAGCTATCACCAAAGAAAGGACATTAAAAAAACATTGAAAGAAATATATTCTTATGAATGACATACCTGCGTTTGTTTCTGTATTCCCTCCTCTTACAGATCACAATTGCCACCACAACAACAATTATACAGAACGAGACGCCCACCACACAAGCGATAATAATTATCATCATATTTGTTGGAACGGATTCTTCCTTTCCACCTTGGTTAGCCTTCTTGTTCCCACCTAAAAAGTTAAATAATTTGGATAAAGAGATTAAATCATAAATTTACCATTACAGCAAAAAGAAAGCATTTTGAATGTGAATAACTTTGTTTTTTAAAAAGAAACGACAGCATTAACATTTCAAGGAAAAAATAAATCAAATAGGACAAAAACTCTCAGAAAAGCAGGAATGAGAGAACAGTCACGGATCCAAGGGAAGGTAGGGGTCCAGGAAGTCCTGCTCGGATAAAGCACAAAAAAAAATCTTTTAAAGAAATTTTACAAATATAAAACTCAAATTTTCCCAAGTAATCCTAAATTAACCTTAAAATCAAAAAATACATTTTGTCTGATATAAGCAAGATGTCTCGTTTTATTTATTGGTTCTGTGGTAAATTTCTTTGATTAAATTTTTTACTTTTTTGTCAAATCTAAAGCTACGACTCAAATGTGAGTGAAAAATGCCAGATCACGTATCACTTGTTTTTGATGTTTGAAATTTGTTTTCTTTTTCATATATTTATTTGTGAAAATATATTTTTTCCATTTGGAACCTCCCCCCTGTTCAAAATCCTAAACCTACCCCTGGAGGAACAAAAGTTAATTACATGACAACTGCAGTAACTATTTTTCATGGTTTAAAAAATTTTAAAAAACAAATACAAAGCATTTGATTTATCTCATACTTTCACCCTTTTAAACATTAATATTCATGGATTAAAAAGTCCCAGAAAATCCAGGATGTGAAAAAAAAAAAGAAAAAAAAAAAACGAGAATTAGCCAAAGGACATCTTTTGAACAGAACCACTTTCCGGCGCAATGGTTACATTTCTTAATTGTCCTATCTACATGTGGTAATATCAAAATGAATATAATTTTCTGATCTCTCAACAGCTATATGGGTCATCTAATGCCAAGCATAATATCTTGTGCAAACTAGATTTTTACTTTTACAAGCAAGGATAATGAGAGAATTATTAATGAAAACTGATTTAATGAACAAGACTGTTATTTTGTCATGCTGTTAATAAAATGAACAAAATGGAGTAAAAAAAAATTGCATTTTCTACTCATGAAAATTTATGCGTAGATGTTTCAATCTATGAAAATGAAAAATACTTGACTAAAATGTATTTATTTACGGAGTTCATATAATTAAGAAAGTCTCGAAACAAAGTTTTTATTTTTGCTTTAAAGCTTGCTAATGTAGGCATGTTCCGGATATCATAGGGTATTCGATTCCAAAGTCTGGGTGCTATATAACTGAAACTCCTGCACCCATGTGTCATATTCATAAAGACAAGTTCTAAAATCAAGCCATCTAAATATTGGACGTTAATAAGAGCACAGAGTTCATAAGGGAACATATCGTGCAGACATTTGAATACTGTAATTATAATTTTGAACAGTTGTGATATAATTTTGTTTGTCACATTTTCTGTTTGTTTTGTGCCGTTTCCTCAGAAAGACTACATGACAACTTATGCTATTAAAAGTTTACACATAACAAAAAATGGTAAAGTAGGACGACTTAACCTTCAAAAATGTATTGCATCATAAGGACTGATTTGACTGATCACTGCTAAAGAAGCTAACATTTTTTTATCTTTTGTACAAAACTGGCACGGCCATGACAGTTTTAGTAAAAAATGATTATCTTATTTTATTTTATTAAATCAAGTATTGTAAACCATTTTTATTAATTTTTGATTTACATTCATCCTAATTTTTAGTTTGTTTAATCACAACGGCAGTGTTATTGTTTCATTCATTTATTGTAAACCAATTTACACATTGTAATTTTTAAAAAACTACTAAAAATTAAGATGAGAGTAAATAGCAGTGAAAAGTTAAAAATAGTTTACTATACTTGATTTAATAAAATAAAATAAAATAATCGTTTTTTTTACTAAAACTCAAACAGTCATTGCCGTTCCAGTTTAGTACGAAAGTAAAAAAAATGTTAGCTTCTTTAGCCGTGACCGGTCAAATCAATCCTTATGTGATCCATTTTTGAGGGTTAAGTCGTCCTACTTTGCCCAAAAATTTTAATAAGTACTTTTAAAAATATGAGTCAAAACCAAAAGATTAGATGTAAATGAAATTGTGCATACAAGCATTGGTGTACAGGAATACCTTGAAAAGTACAGTTTTGTTTAGTATGGGTTTTGATGTAGTACAGTTAAGGTATTGCTGTACAAATTAATGTAACTAAGCATAAGCTGAAAAAACAAACATTAAATAATCATGCGGTTTTGAACAGTACAGACAATTTTCAGACAAATTAATCACACTAATCAAGGTATACCTGTATAATAAATAGATGAAAGTGTAGTTCAGTTATTAATGGGTAGGGAGAAAGAAATATGCAAATAAATTTCCAAAAGCACTGTAGGTGTTCTGGTTGTGGCAAGCGGAGGGCTATAAAATTGCAGGGCAAAACATATTTGTGCACCTGAGGAAGGCTGAAGAATGCATCAGCCAAAACATTGTGATGAAAACAACAGAAATTAGCATTCCAAGGGAAATTATGAATCACTGCCACCCATATATGCTGTGTTGGGGTGATCAATTAAAAAGTTGCAAAAAGGGGTGATCAATGAATAAGTTACTTCTCTCGCTTTTTGATCACTAAAAAGGTCTGAATTTTTGACAAAAAAAAAAAAAAAAAGACTAGTGACCAATTTAGCAAAAACATACATTGCATACTGAATCCGCCTTTAAAGACCAGGGATGGGGGGAAAAAAAAAAAAAAAAAAAAAAAAAAATTTTCCCCTACTCATTGAGAGGAGTGCATATGCAAAATTTCAAGTTTCAACTTTTGACAACAGCCGGATTTCTCGGTTGAAACATGTTAGGTAATGAATAATGTTTTGTAAATTATTCTGAGTCTCCACATTATCTTTTCCTATCATCATAGATAGATACATATAAATGTCAGAACACATGAATAACCTAAACCAGTATTGTGGGTAGCGGTGATTAATAAAGTTAGCAGTCTGAATAATTCATGGAATAGTCATAATGCTTCATCAGTTCCCTTGATTGAGGTTATTTGAGAGGATTGAAAAGAAAATTAGTGTTAAATGTTATGGGAAAGGCACACACATAGGTACATCAAAAAGTCTGTAGCCTAATGATGAAAAAAAGCATTTATTTTACACGACAAATATTTATTTTTCAGCATAATTCACTGATGAATATTAATTACATAGATCAAACATTATACAGTGAATAACTGTAGCCTAGTGGTTCCCAACCTTTTCGAGACATTCCCCACTTTTGTTAA
>VCCN01006091.1:309903-323987 GCA_006491835.1 Architeuthis dux | reverse complement strand
GTGAAATGCAAGGGAAGTGTCAGATGAATTAAAAAGCGAAATCAATGAATCAGAAAAGCAGAAATATCAGTGAAAAGAAATGTAAAAAGATTGAAGAAAACATTCACAAATGTATTTAACTCTTTATGGGGCAAGTGACTATATATGATCACCTGAGGGCCCGTCATCCACATACAAATATTGTAGCCACAAAGACAACATAATCCGCACCAATGTGGTCTGCAAGCTTTGCAAAGACAGAAACTGTTTTGAGGCATACCACAGCCTGTTTTTGGCCCGCACAATAAAATTTTAAAATCAACCCGGAGGTGTTATTTTTTTTGTTAATATCAATTTTTTGTATCTATTCACTATATTGAATGTTATTTTTTAATTCTATGATTTATTTAACTTTATACTTTAATTTTAAATTTTTTAATATTTTTGGGTGAGGCACTATATATAATCACTTCACCAGAGGGGGTTTTGCCCCCATAAACAAAAAAATTTCAGAAAACTTGCAACTGAAAATATCTTGTAATTAGGTCTAGTTTAACATACAAAAAGGTTGTTTTGATATCTAAAATATGTTTATCGGTGCCCTATGAAGGGTTAATGACTAAGGATTTGCAGAAACCAAAATGGCATTTGTTAATGAATTGTTTACCACTGTCAATAAAGTTGGAGAGGTAAATGTATTCTGTCCAAAGCTGACCATTAATAAGGCCTCGCCAACACGCGAATCAAGTATCTGATTGGAGGTGGGTCAAAGTAATCACTTATACTCAAGCAGTTAGCAAGTTTGTTTTTAAAAGCAAATTTAACCGAGAAAATTTTAGTTTATTCAATTTTTTTCTGGGTTTTACAGTTTTTACACTACACATTTTTTCAGCATCTTTATTTTCTAAGTACATGTGTTTATCAGTAGAAATTTTATTTATTTTTTCCTAAATTCTTTCAGCAAATTTATAAATTCACTATAATATAACTTTCTCCGATCTTTCTTCTTGATAACTACAATAGATTGTTGAAAAGATTTATTTCTTTTTGTCCTTTTCAGCAAATTTGTGCCTGCCTCCAGTCAGAGACTCCTGTTGCATGGCTTGTAGGCCAGTTATATGGTCAGCCTTGTTTCGATCACATCCATCTGTCTTTTCATCTGTTTGTCCACACGATGTCTCCTTTCTTTTGATTGAGAGATATTTTCCGTTTTTTTCTTCATACATTTATGTATATGCTCATGGCTGTCTACACAATATCTCTAAAAGTTCTCAATGAATTTCAATGAAATTTTGTGGAAGATACGAATGAAGTGATTTGGGGATGGATCCATGAACAATTACCTCCCCTAGTCCACACCACATAAAGTCACCAAAATTTCTTATCTGTCCACACGATATCTCCAGAAGTTCCCAATGAATTTGAATGAAATTTTGTGGAAGGATAAGCAATGGGCTACGGAATAAGTGATACAATTTTGGGGCGGATCCATGCACAATTACTTCCCCTGACAATGGCCTGGGCAGAGGATTGCGCTCTCTTAGTGCTTGTTTTCATTAAGAGCCTCCAAATATTAGTTTAAAAAAAAAAAAAGATGTTGCAAATGAAGATGTGGTTGGATCGGGATCTTTGGGGTGTCTCTTCAGCGAGGGACCTGGAGGGATTCAATAACGAGTGTTGAAAAATTAAATTTCTCTTCATGTACTCATCTCGATGGCTATAGTCAGTAAGACTAAAGCATTGGTCTTCTAGGAATATAGAGAGAAAATCCCACTAAAGATTTTATTAATAAATTCGCTAATTATTTTTTGGTGAATGAAATAAATTGGTCTTGAATATTTGTAGAAAAAAAAATTGAATAAAAAGTCCTAACACATTTGCAACAGAAATGCATTGCAAACATTTTGCTATACACACCACTTCGGATTGGGATTTTTTTTATGATGTTTATTAAAGAAAATAACAATTATGAATTGAAAAATAAAGATTCAGAATAAATATTAAAAGTTTTAAACTAAGGGTTGAATTCTCACTTATTCAAAGTATAAATAATTTACAAATCGGTAGATAGTAACTGTCACGAAGACAAACAATAAATCCAACACGATCACTAAATACCATCTTACTTCTAGTTCATGGAAGATACTCTAACATCCTAGTTTATTTTCTGTTAGTTTTTTGCATTTTTATATTAAATTAATATTCTCATACCGCAGTCCTGCATCGTATTATATTTGAACTTCTTTTTTACTCCTTTTGCAGAACAAATAAATTTCAGTGTATAATAATGATAATTCCTCATCTCAGAAATTCTGACAGAAACTTGTATTAACTCGTGAAGTCTGAAAGAGCACGAGGTCACACGTAAACAAAAATGGCTGAAAATCCTAAAACACACAAGTCTTTCTTGCAATAGTGCCAATGTTCACAATCTGCCCACAAGTAAAGATACTATAAACATTTGAATAAACAAACCATTTTTAACCATTTTCTGCTCAATTATTACAGGACTGGGCTTTGGACTTAGAAAATTTTCAACAGGATGTTAAGAGTTAAATCCTGACCACTGACAATCCCTTTCTTCCTGGATTTCAATGCATTTTTGTAGTAAAACCATTAAAAATGCAATTCTATGTCAAAATTATTTGCAATGCATTTACATTATACATATAATAGCCCCATTCTGTCAGTAACCTTTTTTTTCTGATTTTCAATGATTTCTATAGTAAAATCATTAGCAATGCATTTACATATAGTAGTTCTATTCTGTCAGTAATGCTTGAAAATTAAAATTAAATTTTCAACAGGATGTTAAGAGTTAAATAGATAAAAAATTAAAAAGAAATAAAACATTCCCTGTACTTTCCTTTTCACAATATAAAAGCATCTGAACATTGATAAAGTTATTTGGTGATGGAAGCAGACTGACACAGTGTTATTGGCTTGGTTAGTTTGTTAAAATTAGAAAGAGCGATAGAGAGACAGAAATTTATATCCAGGCCAGTACACCACCGCTTACCTCTCGGATGAATCAACCCATGAATATTATTGCCATCAGGATTGAAGTATTTCCGGCCAGAGTTATAATGACGGGAGTTAGGCATTAAGTCAGGGACTTGCACCAAACCACCGCCTGTTCCATCAGCTGGACAAATTTAGGGGAAAATTTAAAAAAAGACAAAACAACGACAATGCAATTATACCAAGGCTGACCATAAATATGGCTTCACCGCCACGCGAATCAAGTATCTGACTGGAGTAATCACTTATAGTCAAGCAGTTAGCAAATTTGTTAGTTTGTCTGTTTTAAAAAGCAAATTTAACCCAGAAAATTCTAGTTTATTCAATTTTTTCTGGGTTTTATAGTTTTTCTGTTGGATGGTCTTAAGTAAGTATTTTTTCAGCTTTTATTTTATTTTAGATTTACCATGTTTATTTTCTAAGTACACGTGTTTATTAGTAGACATTTTATTTATTTTCTCCTAAATTCTTTCAGCAAATTTATAAAGTCACTATAATATAGCTTTCTCCGATCTTTCTTCTTGAAAACTCAAACAAATTGTCAAAAAAAATTTCTTTCTTTTTGTCCATTTCAGCAAATTTGTGCTTGCCTCCAGTCAGAGACTCCTGTTGCATGGCTGGTAGGCCAGTTATATGGTCAGCCTTGGATTATACACATATCAGCACCAAAAGCACGAAAACACAGCACAAGAGTCTGCACCATAAAAATAAATAAAACAAAGATATACACAAACTAGAAACTTAATATACATATTTTTTTGACTGACTTCTCTCAGACATGCTACAGTAATCATTGTATACTACTAAAATTTTTGGATTTTTCTTACCGATTTGTTTATTAGTACGTTATATTAACCAAGTTAGAACCTTTTTAATCTGTTGCTTGCTCTACAGACAAAAAAAAAGGAACATATTTGCATTAATTTAAAGACCTACTGGTAGTGCTGCATATTTAAATCTACAGGGTGGGTGAGAATTAACTCCCTATTAGAAATTAGCCCTGACCTTACGCCCTATGTATTTTTCCTGTGGGGGTGGGCGAAGGAGGGGGTGTACCACACCAAACCAGAAACTCTGGATCAACTGGAGGAGCTCATTTGACATTCTATGGCCGACATACCACCAGACTTCCTGCAAACTGGCGAACGATTGCTAAATCTTTAATAGATTTTCGTTCCAGTAAATTCTTTTTAGTCCTTTTTGTAATTTTAAAGATCTCAGTAAATATGTATGTCAGTGAATTGTATCTCAATGAATTTTACATCTCGATAAATGCGATAATTTGCTGTCTGTGAATATGCCACAACCCATTATTTATGACCAAACTCTCCAGCATTGAAACTGTCACCAAAACTATTTTTTTCGTCATGTTGTACTCATCTTTGGACTGAATCATATTCATATTTTTGGCAACAGTTTCAATGCTGTAGAGTTTGGTCATAAATAATATCTGATAATATCTGTTTTTATTGTGTCCATTAGAAATAATAAAATCCTGCTATAATTGGTTTAGAAGAAAATTAACTTTCTATAACATAGTGGTAGGGTTGTACTTATTTATGGGTGATACTGTATATGCTAGAATTATTAGAAATCCATTGTTTATATATTTCGTAAATACTGTTTTAGTACCTCAATATCTATTATGTAGTAGAATAATATTTTTATCCTAGTGATTATATTGGATTATACTAATATTCTAAACATGTCCCTACTCATTTAGTGTAGTTGATAATACTGTCAGAGAGATGGCAATATCCATGCAAATTCACAAAGGTCATGCATACCTTGGTTGTAGAGCGACAAGAAGACTTAGAAGAACACATACACAAACAATAAGTAGGTAATAAACAACAGAAGCATAAGCCACATGCCCTCTGGGAACCTTGCCCGCAGAACGATACAATATATGAAAATATCTTGAATAAAGGTAATTTCAAGGAATTTCTGTAACTGGTCTAACTCAGTACCAGGGGGTCTTCCTGAAGATCCTTTTTCCGAAAATTTTTGTTTATACTATTTTCTGACCGTTTTTCCGAGTTTTAAATCTTTTCGTCTCAACACATAACAACCATTAAGACGTATAGAATTTTTCTGAATATTTTTATTTATCTTAATTTCAGTAGCTGATATGCCCTGAAGTGCAATTTTAGCCGATCTTGGATACATAATTTTCAAAACAGACCCCCTAAAGTACTATAGTCATTTTTAATTTTATGACTACTTTTTACCGTCATCTTAATTTATTAGTTGCTTTTTATCGCAAGTTTTACTAAGACCGATTACTCTTTGGCATCGATCAGAAAATAAAGAATAAGCCGTAGGTGGGATTTGAACCCACACTCTTTATGGAGGGAGCACAGTTTACGCCTGCCTGCTCTACAAATTGAGCTACCAAGACTCAACTAGAAGGCAGAAGTCCAAATGACACCCTTAAACCCAACCTTCACTCTGACCGGCGGCCATGTTTTTTTATATTCTGATAGTTTCATAATACTTCATCTAATAAAAAAAAATGTATCAATACTATAGTGTTTGCCAATGGTTTATAATCTTCATGGTTCAGGTGGAAATATCATACATTATCAAAACTCATGTGAATTGTGTATCTATTCCGAAATTGTAATTGTTTTAAGGAAAACAAACAAATATAGTCTTCAAATTGTTAACTCGAGAAAACTCCTTCACCCAAAAATATAAAACCAATAATTTTAAGAAAATGAGTTACTTCCCTTTGATTAGGAAATTTATGACTTCCTTAGTTGAGCGCTGGCGAATTTACAAAATCTATTCTTGAACAAGACGAATAATGATTATGGTTTATGACTACTTAAGGCAAGAACTACTCATAATTGCGATCTGATAAGATAGAAATTTCATTGAACATTGAAGAGTGGATCAAAGCAGATTAAAAAGAATTACCAACCTTTTGAGGTTCTGTAGACAACAGTAGGAGACATTGGTCCATATCCCTTATTGTTGCGAGCTTGCATCTTAAAGAAATACGTCGTGTCTGGAGTGAGGTCTTTTATGGTAGCTGACAATTTGTCTCCATCAACGTTGTGTACAACCCAATCGCGATCTTCTTGGTGAGAGTCCGTTGTATAGAAAATTAAATAACCTAAGAATTCAGAAGAAAGATAAAACAAAACACAGCATTAGTTCAATTGTAAACACTTAAAGGAGATGTATAACTGAAACTAGCAGAGGACCCATTAAAAATGACTGGATTAATTAAATGATGTACCAGAATATCAATCCAGTTGGATGGTGAAAGTGATTTATAACTGAAACTAGTATAGGACCCATTAAAAATGGCAAAATTTCTACTATGAATGGTAAGACACAACCTCGGATGAAGTAGTGACACATTGTTTCTCCAGACACCTTTGACAACGGCCGGATTTCTTGACCGAAACATGTTAGGTAATAAATCATTTTTTGCAAATTATTCTGAGTCTCCACATTGTCTTTTCTCATAATCATAAATAGATACATAAATGTTAGAACACATGAATAACCTAAACCCATCAACAGTGATTAAACCAGTCTGTTGTGGGTATCAGTGATTAATAAAAATGTGCAAATAGCTTACCTGTGAGTTGACCATTAGGTCTCTGTGGTGGTTGCCAACTGAGGGTAACAGACAAAGGGTTACTGTCCACAGTAGCAGGGGTGAGATCTCGAGGTACACCTCCTGGAGCTGAAACATCACATTGAAAAAATTAGTATTATATAAAAAATAAAGGGATCCATCAGTAACTTTCAACCAAATAAACCAGGTCACCCAAGCTTACAGAACACCCTTCATTTCATTTCTACTACCCAGCATGGATAGTGGCACTTTTCTGCAATGTTCAAATTTCTTCTGATGAAGTCGCTCACAATGACAAAATGCACAAAGGTTTATCTTCATGATAATAAATATGTTTGAGACGTAACATGCTTTTCTCAATCATTCTTTACCACATTGTCTAATCACATCTACCAAAAAATAAAATTCTCAGAGTTTAAAGTTAGAATATTTTTCTGGTTGAAAAATCAAAATGTTAGAATAATTACTTTTTTGCAGACAGTTTCAAATTTATTTCATTTTACACCAAAATACTTTCCTCAGGATTTTGTTCAGTGGTTATAAAAAGAGAACTAAATAGAGTTTTGTGCTGCCTTCAGAGTACCAAAATTATAAAAGTATCAAGAATATAAATATATCAGTTATTGACAACAAAAGATGGTAGACATTTTTCGAGGAAACCCTGTTTGTGCTTTTTCTGTCTACAAATAGAACAAAGAGCTTTGCCTGGAGAGTGTTTTTAATTCCCATAATCCCCTGGTCTCAAGGACACACCCCAATCTTGACTTGCAAAATTTTAAAAAATAAAAGAAGAAATAAAATTACTGTCTAAAAACTTTCAACTACTTTATCAAGATGTAGCTTAGTGACATGTAAATCATCTTGACCACTTATAGTTTACATTTTTTCATTTTCTCTTAGAATATGGAGATATACAGTAAGTATACACCCCAAGTTTACAACAAGCCCACCGCTAAGTACCTACGGTAGTGTAGCTGACGCCAGACACATAATATAAATTCACAGCCTTATTATTGTATTTGCAGTTTTCTACGTTCAAACATAAACATTATGTATGTCGATTTACAATGTTTACCGTTTATATGTGTATTTTGCCTAATTCGCGGCTTTATTATTGTATTTGCAGTTTTCATGTTGTACTGAACATAAAGTTGTACTGAACATAAAGTTGTACTGAACATAATGTTGTACTAACACGTAATAAATATCGTTTATGTACACCAGTAAAAAGCGTTAAACCTTTTCCTTCACGAGTACAAGCCAGGATGTAGTTACAGGTAGAGCTGCACCTACACTACAATACTACATTTATTTTTATTATTAATAGTACTTTTGTTTATTTACTATTTTATACTAAGTATAATTTATACACTTCATTCCGGTCATATACAGGAGTTCAGATTAATGCTAAACATAGATTACGTTCCACTGGGGTTAGGATAGTCCTATTAAAAAAGTAACCTGTAGGACACGGGAAGGT
Organism: Architeuthis dux; assembly: GCA_006491835.1. Taxonomy (NCBI): domain Eukaryota; kingdom Metazoa; phylum Mollusca; class Cephalopoda; order Oegopsida; family Architeuthidae; genus Architeuthis; species Architeuthis dux. The sequence goes on along the minus strand of VCCN01006091.1, from coordinate 315,912 downwards.
ACATTTTTGAGACTTATTTCAGGAACTAAAATAGTGTCTTTGGTGTCAGGAAACACAGTACATTAATACAGAGTAGTGACCAGTCAGCAAAGAGTAACCAATACTCACCAGCTTCTTGCGTTGTGTTGACCACACTCATGCTCCAAGTACTCTTCCTCAGATTTTTGGTCACTTTCACAGAAAATTCATATTGAGTGTTTGGTTTCAGGTCATCAATGTGAGCGTTCAGGTCAGTAGAGTTAATGTATTTGAATTTCCGATTGTTATAAACGGGAGCGTAGCGGACAGTGTAGTAGCGGTTGTCGGTAATACGCTGGGCACGACTCAAAGTCGAATCAGTCCACGTTAGGACGATTGTCTGTGAGGACAGAACAATGGTCTTGAGGCCGACAGGAGGCATCATGGGAGTTGCCAGTTCAGTGGCTGAAATGGAAGACATTTTAATTTTTAAGTAAAAGTAAAAAAAAAGATGTAAAAGTAAAAAATAAATGTTAAAAATGTAGAGAAAAATGTTTAAAAAAATTTAAAAGTAAAAAAAGATGTAAAGGTAAAAAAGAGTTTAATGTAAAAAAAGATGTAAAAGTAAAAAAAAAAAAAAGTAAAAGTAAAAAAAATGTTAAAAATGTAGAAGTAAAAAATGTTTAAAAAAATTTAAAATTAAAAAAAAAAGAATCTGAGGTATAAAGAGACATATAGGTCATTTAGTCTGCCTTGTGGCTGAAATAGTTCCAGAAGTCATTGTAAAAGCCAGAATTTTGTAATGCTGATTTTCTAGGCAAACAGACTCTCCTACTTGGGAGATTGTGTTTATGGGTCATGTGGCACATAAAAAAGATCCATAAGTTGAGAATTCTACCAATCCAATTAAATATAAACATTAAGTAGATTAATGGGAAGAGAAAGGAGGGAAAGGAAAAGTGGAAAAAGGGTAGGGGGAATGGGGGTGGGGAAATGAGGGAGAGGAAAAATGGGGGGAAAGTGAGAAGAGGGAAATAGGCTTACCTGATTCTTCACTGGTTTTCTCAATTGCATAGATTGGTAACCCTTGGCCCATATTATTGAAAGCCTTTACTTTAATGATATACTGAGAAGATGGTTCTGTACAAAAATCAAAAGAAAATCATTAAAAAGTGTCATATTTGGAGGTCAATACGATTCATGTAAACACAAGACATCCCCACTTTAATTTAGAGCTTCTTACTATGATTAATAATTGATTATATGCAACCTTTTGTAAGCTGAAATGGCGTAAAGTGAGGAAACAATTACTATCAATTTATATTGGAAAATATTTGAGCATACCAATACCCCAAAATGACCTATCTTTGACAGTTTTATGCTAAGCTTAACACCCTTAATGGTATCTTGCTGAAGGATGCACAAAATAAATCAAGAATAAGCCATATGCTTAAAGACACAGTTAAAATTCTGGTGGCTTGATGTCTTTCGTAAAAGCCAAGTAGCACAAAGCAAACTTTTGTAAAGCGGGGATACCTATACTCCCATATTTGGTGTCATATTTTTTCAGTTTCAACCTTTTGATCAGTGGTTCCCATATGCTATTGATATCTATGCAGGGTCTGATGATTTGAGCATAACATGTATGTTGATTCCTTCAACAGTCTTATATTCAAATACCATTTTTGTCTATTTGAACTTCATTCCATAGATGTTAGTGTGCTCCACTCGTGAAGAACCATTCATGATTTTAAAGTTAGTTTTTCTATTAACTCCTACAAATTTGCAGACAAGATAGAATACCACATTCTAATTAGGTTTCTGAATGAGATGTCTTAAAAGCAAATGTGATAATAACAAATTCAAAAAGTGTTGGGTTACTTACGGAGATCTTTAATGGTATAAACCCGCTGCTGAGCATCTAAGTTCACTTGAAGAACATCAGGAATGCCTCGACCGTAGGTAAGAATATAGCCACGTACAAGAATCTTACTCTCCTCAGAGGGAGGTGACCACCGCACCATTATGGAGTTAGCCTCTGCCTGGGTTCGGATTCGAGATGGTTTACCAGGCACTTGAGATTCTATGGTAAAGAAAGAAAAAATGTTTTAAAATTTGAATATTTTTTAAAAAAATAAAGAAATTTGAAATATATACAGAGGAAGCCACTTACTGTGATCACTTTGGGACAGAATCTTTTAGATAATAACCGACTGATAACATTAAGCAAAGGATATAGAAATTGGAACAATTTACATTCATTGTTATATTATTAAATAAATTCATTGTTATAAACAAATTTACATTATAAAAAATGTTATAACATTCTAATAATTTTTAATTCATTTTAAATAAAACGTTTTGACAGACTTTTTTTTGATAACAAAAACAGTTTTATAACATTATCCGTGATTATAATAAACGGCTTCCTCAATATATACAAAATGGCTTTTAATTTGTATTCGTACTGAAAATTTTTCTTAAAAAAGTACATTAAACTTCTCAAAGAATTATTCCAAGAAATATAACTTTGTTAAATGTGTAGTTGTCTCCCTTAGAATAATTTAAGCAGACAACAGCTTTTAATTAACCTAATTTTTCAACGGAAGAGGCTATATAGTGACTCATAAAAACCGCTTCCAAGCATTAATTTCAATGAGTGTATTTTTAAAAAGTCTTACCATCCAAATCATCTTTATAGGTCTCTGCGGCTTCCCATTCTGTAGAAGGCCCAGTTCCTGCAACTGTTAACGCTGCAATCCTCACAGAATATTCTGTTCCTTTCTCCAATCCTAAACAAAGAACAAAACAAAACAATGAATTCTTCCATTGACATCAGGAGCTCTAAGCACCAACATTTCTCTCATTGTTAGATCATTTTTAAAACAAAATGGCATTTCAGTGAATAAAAAAATAAAACCCAAATGAAAGAATATGAATTACCAAACTGTAAATTCTAATTTGTGCGCAAAAAATAAATATCGGTTTGTAATTCAAAAAAGAAAATTCACCTGTTAATGCGAAGAATTTACGATTGCCCGCAGTTGGTGCAGTATCGCCTCGTCGTTGGCCTTTCTTCTTGTAGCGGATTTTGTAGCCAACTATAATACCATTTTGTTCATCAACCGGGGGTGGCTCCCAGCGTACGATAATGCTCTGGAAATTGAAAAAAATAAAATAGGTGAAAATATATAAATCATAAACTGACAGTAGAAGAATTTTTTTCAATTATAGATTCCAATACTTTTATTATTATCTTGTCACTAGTTTTACTCCATCTTATTATTGTTGCTTTTTATCACAACACTCTAGGCCAATACACTCTTCATTATTACTAATTTTGCTCAATCTTATTATTGTTGCTTTTCATGACTATACTATGGGTCAATACACTCATTTTATTACTAGTTTTACTCCATCTTATTATTGTTACTTTTAATCACAACACTCTGGGTTGATACACTCTTCATTATTACTACTATTTTATTAATAGCTTTGTTCCAATTATTATTGCTGCTTTCTATAACAACACAATGGGCAGAGAAAATTCAATAAAAAACACAATTAAGCATTCACAGATTGTATTCAATAATTTTTGGTAAACCTCAGATAAAAAAAAGAGCTATCTTACTGTTGAACTGGTTGTCTCCAAGGTGAAATTACTTGGAGGTGCTGCGGGAGGTGCTGGAAGTGTACGAGCCACAAATTCTTCTGTACTCAAGCCTGCCCCATTTTCATTGTGGGCCTCGACCCTGAAGCTGTATTCACGGAACTGTTTCAAACCTTTCAAAGTGTAGGTCAGGCTCTCCACATTGATGTCGGCCTCTTTATTTGCCCCAACCTCGTAATAAATCAGTTTATAGAACTTGATTTGACCATTTGGTTCTTTCGGAGTCTCGTATTTCACCAAAATGGATGTTGACGAACGAGCTATGGCCTGTGCGTTTTGCGGAGGACTTGGAACGCGAACTGAAATCAAATCAGGATTAAAATCAATAAGCTTATCTTTTCAAGGTAAAAAGAATTAGGTTATAAAATTTCAAACATATATAAGGCAGGAATAGATATAGGGCACCTCATCCTGGGGGTAATGGTTTGCAAGCTGGTCTTGCTGATCATTATTACTGAGTAGATATTATTTTATGATATTACTTACTACTACATAGTGGTCGGTCCTCATTTTATATTATTACTGCTACTACATAGTGGTCGGTCCTCATCTTAATGATATTACTACATAAAGGTCAGTCGTTATTTTATGATATTATTACACAATGGTCATACAGAAGTCCGCCTTGTGGCTGAGGTTGGTGTGTCTTCCCTAGCAGTGTCAGAAGCTGATGTTTAAGCCCATTTTGAATGCCGATTTTTAATGCCAGCAAGCGCTCCCTATTTGGAAGATTGGCACAACAATCTTTCTACTCTGATATCTTTCCATTTTTGGCCTTGGTTAAATACTGCCAGCCAATCTTTTTAAATGCATTTTTTATCTTGAATCTCATATCAAAAGTTTTCTTTTTTTTCTTCACCAAACAAGCAGAGGTTGGGCTTCTCCCTGGGCAAGAGTAACATAGAACTATGCAAAGATGAGTCTTTCAACATCCTGGAGTAGTTTATATACCTGCATACCCCAAGATGCCTAAGTTGTACCCAAGAATCTCCAAATTGGATCCCTTCTTATGGGCATCATCCTGCTGACACAAAACATATCAGCTACATAATGGGCAGTTGTTATTTTATAAATGGGGCAATTACGGACAATGTATTAGCTTGCAATGTAATTACCTTACAATGAATTTATAAGGCCATGAAATTAGAGACAATGTATTTACTCCAAGGCAAAGCATATATAAGGCCTCTTAGCCATGTGACTGATTCTATCAACTGGAGGTGACTCAAATCACTTGCAGTCAAGCAGTTAGCAAGTTCACTCAGTTTGTCTTTTTTTAAAAAGCAGATTTAACACAGAAAATCTTAGTTTATTCAATATTTCTGGGTTTTATAGTATTTTACACATCTCTTGGATGGTCAGTATTTTTAAAAATAATTTAAAACCTCCAAAATGATTTCTTTTCAACCTTTTGAGGTTATTTAAGCTTTTGTTCAGAATTATTTACTAAGTACACATGTTTTCTTTATAAGTTCTTTCAGTTAACAACTCACAGAATTGACCTAAGATCTTTTTTTATTTGTTCTTAAGGAAGAAACAGTACACCATTGTTTGATTTTTATTTAAAATACAACTTCTTAGCCTTGATTTAGCCGCAATGAATTTACTGTGAATCGCTAAAAAGGTTTCATAGTTAAATACAGAACCTGCACACACGTTTTGGGCAGGAAACTGATAAAAGCAGGAAAACAGGATTAATGAGTGCAACGTTATCGCTTACCTTCTTGCTTTGATGTTACCAGAAGAGTAGCAGCTTTTCCTGGTCCGTATTGGTTATAAGCTAACACTCGAAACTCATAGACAGTGTTTGGTTTTAGCAGTTGGATTGTGGCTTCGGTGTTTGTGGTATTCATCACACGTTCTCTGGATAAAAAGATAAAAGTAACATAAATATTTCAGAACCTTTTGAAGTCTGAAAACTTGTTTTGGTGATTAGATAACTTTGTCAATATTCAAATATTATCATATTGCAAAAAGAATTTGGAAAAAATATTTTTCTGCCTATGATAATCTCAAACGGTTTAAAAAGTAATAAAAAAAACTGTTTAATATGAACAGTGTGAGGTTTTCTGTTTGCTTTTCTGTCAATAAAAATGGACTCTTCCACTTAGGTAATAAAGGTAACAATTTTGCTGATAAAAATATCTCCTACCCCCATTTGAAACAATTGACTCTTCCACTTGAACTTGTTCAGTGACTTTTTAATAAAACGCAAAATGAAATTAATAAGAGATAAACATTTATTTACACACTTAAAAGGTTTGAAGTAATGAACTACTAAGTCAGAAAGAGAATGTGAAGAAACTGCTTATACTCCACAGAAACCCGGGTAGATAATTTTTACAAATGCATTACAGCGTCCAGTCCACACAAATCTTTGT
>VCCN01006091.1:208744-225664 GCA_006491835.1 Architeuthis dux | reverse complement strand
GCAGGAGGAGACCCTCCTTACTGGAAGGAGAATCACCATAGGTAAGCCACCATAATTGGGATTGTATAAACAAGAGGGGACAATGTAATTGTTGAGAGGTGGCAGGAGTAGCAGGCCCTCCCTCTTCATTGTGTGCCCCCAGACTGTCCCACGTGCAGTTGGTAGATTCAAAATAAGAGGGGAGGATAAGACAGAGAGACAGAGACACAGAGACACATACGCAGAAGTTTCCGAAGAACAATTTCTGAGAAAAAAAAATAAAGTGTATGAACATTCATTTTTAGAAAGTTGTCTTTCTTGCTATCCGGGTGGTGTAGTGATGGGTAGACAGATACGACGGATGGGGGTGGGGGGGATACTCCCTAGAGAATGTATTGTGGGTGGGGTTGAGATATTAGTGAATGTACCAATGTCCTATTTGGAAGTGTGAGATAGTGGTTAATAAAATCTTCCAATTTGTGTAAAATTCTTTTACGATGGCATTAAAAAACAAACCAACAAAAACACACACACTATTTATTGAACCCAAATAAATTGAGCACTCTTAAATTCATTTTATTCTTTTCACCCTACACAGTTCCAGTTCACCACTGGGCAAGTTGTAACACCAGTTTTATTTATTATGTAGCATTTTATGAGAAAAGTGACAAAAAACCCATCTTCTCAAAGTAAAAGTGATGGGACGATAAGAGGCCAAAACCTGACTCAAATGCAGTTGGGCTGAAATACAACATATTGCTTCAACCCCCCTCCACTATTAATTGCTGTGTAACTATGTATATAATCATTAGCGTGGATGAACATTTTAGTGGATATTGTCAAATCAGTCCAAGTTGGAGTTGACTATTTCTCCCGTAACAACAAGAACAATCCTCACCTAATTCTTCACTGTTTGTCTATCTAGTCATGTTAAACCAAACTGATATATATATATATATTTTCTATAGTTTTGAGAAGGGTCATTAATATTCAAGTGGTTCTTTGGAAGATTGAACTCCTTGTTATTTGTGTTGTAAACACGAAAGCTCGGATTTCAACCCGATGTGGCTTCCACTTCAACAAATCTAAACCCAACAGGACAAAGACACAGAAACACCCGGGCCATGCGCTATAAGGACTACGCCACTTTAAACATAATTTCTGTTTAACCCATTACACTCGGATTTTACAATGAAGAAGGCCGAAGAATGGATCGGCCGAAACGTTGTGTTTACAACACAAATAACAAATGCAGGTTTGACCCTGCAGCAGCAGCCAGGTTTATGTTAATAAATCCTACTTGTGATCAATGTTCCCTCTACTTTTTAGTTGTCAGTGTGTGAAATCAAATAATGGATAATTTTATATCCAACAGAATATGATAATTATAAAGACATTTAATTGGTTGGGAACCTATATTTGCTCGGCACCGGTGTGTGCAAAAATCTTATGTTGAGCAACTTTTTTTCCAGTGCCAAAAGTATATGCACCCTTTTTGAATTCAACATAGAGAATCAATAGATTTTCAATGAAAACACAGCAAGCTATCTACAGAATTTGAAATCTTGTGCGCACATTAATTTCTTTTGTGCGCTGGTTGCAAAATGCGTGGGCACACATACAGCTTAGAAGGAACAATGCCAGTGATACAGAATTAGATAAACAGCTAGTTTACATAAAAGTCAATAGTAAACTAGTAATAAAATATAGTCATGAAGGAGAAAGTATCAACCCTGAGTGTTGTGATAAAAAGTAATAAGTTGTAAAACTAGTAATAAAATAATACTACTAACAATTTGTTATTTCCATGCCAAGTTCTTTTACACATTGATTGACAACTACTACTCAAGGGATTGGTGACCCCAGTCAAGCATCGACAACAAATTGGTGACCCCAGTCAAGCATCAAACTACACTGCCTTCATTCATTTACTCATTCTTTTTTCTTTCATTTATTAATGCATCTATTTTCATTTTTCTTTTCTCGTTCATTTCTATTACTCATTCATACTTTCTTCATTTTATTTTTTCCTTCACATTCATTCACTCTTTTTCTCTTTAAATCCCACTCATTCGCTTATGTATTTCAGTAGCTATTTTTTTTTTTGCCCGTTCAAGTTTTCCTTTGAGTCAGCAATATCTAATTCAATAGAGCAGAAAGAGAATTAAATAAAATTCATCATGGTGACTACGCCTGACCTTGTGCAGGAATACGCATACACACGTCACCCGCCCCCCAATCTTCTTTGTGTAAGATAACTCCATGCAATTCAGTTTTTAGCCATTCACGGCAGACATTTTGTTAATTCAATTGCCGACAGTTTACAGAAGAAAAACAATAAAATAAAAAAGGGGATGAAGGAGTTCACTCTAAGAAAACTAAACTTTATTTTAAGATTTCAATCAACACAAAATAAGCAGTTGTGCTAACAAATGATTTAAAGAAATTAAAAAAACGTATAATCAAAATAACAATTTCCTCCATTTGACAAAAAAAGGAAAAACAAGGACATAAAATAAACAATGTTTTATTTGGTTAGTGGATTAACTTTGCTAGGCGGGGTTTCATTAAGTGGGATTTTTAATCAGATTTTAGCATCCAAGTTTTAGGAGCAAAAAATGGCACCACCAGTTGAGAACGGAGATTTTAATCAACAAACATCTCTAAATTAAAAGAGCATTCTAATTTCTTCATGTTTTCTCCTTAAATTAATTCTGCAATTAATTCAAAGCTTTCCTCAATCTTTCTCCAATTTTATCAAATTAAGTAACATTAAGAGAGGAATGCTTAAATGGCGTCATACAGTGAAAGAGTTCTTTTCGTCTTAATCTAGTGTTATATCTGCCAGGGTGCCTACTATAGTACCCTAGTGAGCACTCGTTTAGCAACCAGGGCCCAAAGGAAATTAAAGTGTGCACAAAAGGTGTCAAATTTTGTAGATAGCTTACTGAGTTTTTATCAAAAAAAATATTGATTCTCTATGTGAAATTCAAAAGTGCGCACATACTTTTGTCACAGGAAAAAAATTTTCACAAAAGATTTTTGCTTACACTGACTACTAACAATTAGAGGGAAGATTGGTGCGTACCAGTTTCATGATTAACTAGCTCATCTCAAAGGCTAATTCACTAGCATAGCAAGTTCAATCCCCACTGAGTGCCTCACTATTGTAGCCTTGTGATAAACTAAGCTTGGTAAATTACTGAAAGATAAACTAGTCAAAAATTGAACTAAAGACTTCTGGCTTCTCCGAAAGAGATTTCAGACTGGATGAAATTAAGGAGAACTTGACGAGGCAACTGATGACAATCCCGGAAGAGGACTTTGTAGACTGTATTGAAAAGTGGAAGCGAAACTGGGACAAGTGTGTCCCAAGTGGAGTACTTTGGCTTTTCCCCAAAGAGATTTCAGACTGTGCCAACAGATGACCAGGCAACTGATGGTAATCCAGGAAGAGGACTTTGCAGACTGTATTGAAAAGTGGAAAGAACACTGGGATAAGTGTGTCTCATGAGGAGTACTTTGAAAAAAATAAAACCACATACCTTTCGACTCATAGAAGGAAAAAATGTCAGGAAACAATATGGAGAAACTTACCTGAAATAAAAGAAAAAATTAAGTTAGAATAAATTCAAATATAAAAGGAAAAAACAACAAAACAAAAATGGGTCTGGTTAGTCACTCAATAGAAATGTTATGGCAGCATGCCCTGTTGGGGGTGATCAAGAAATTGGAAAGAGGGGTGTTCAATGAATAAGTTACCTCTCTTGCTCTTTGTTGGGCAGTGATCACTAAAAAAAAAGTCTGAATTTTCAAAGAAAACAAACAGCCATGAATGCTAAACTAAGTTACCAATTTAGCATAAACTTACATTGCAATTAAAAAGATTTAAAAAAAAAAGTTTTTTCTAGTCATAAGGAGCAAATTTTGACATTTTCAGCCCTCTAGCTTCACAGTATGGCCTGTACATGATATATACATAGTCAGCCAGACCAACTTAAAAACTGAGGAAACCTATGTTGACAGTTTCTAATTTGCAAAAATAACAAAATAAACAAAAACAAAAAGAACAATGTAATCCCATAATATGAGATTAGTAAAAAATGAGGAGATAAGCTCGGGTGAATAAATCCTTAAACTAGCACCAATTCCAAAAGCCCAGTGAATGTTGTCATGGAAATAAAGCATTTTTTAAACAAAGCATTCCTGGGTTACCTTAGGAAAATCTTGCCAAATTATCTGATCAAAAACAACAAGGAAGAAAGTGTAAAAGCGACCTCAGACTTAAATCTTTAACCTAACAACTATGGCAGGTGGTGAATAGTAATAGTTACCCATTGCAAGATAAAAAGCCCTGTTCCATTGCAAGATAAAAGCCCTGTTCCATTGCAAGATAATCTATTGCCCTGACTGACAGAAAAAAACAGAGTTGCCATCAATCATAATAAAACTGAAATTTTATGGAGTTAGCCATAGAATTGCAATGACAGAAATTCCTATCATTCACGGTTTAGGGTTTAGTTTATTATTAAATATAAATTAAACTGTCATTCCAATTCAAAATTATGAATCATTGACACCCATATTTGCTGTGTTGCGGGTGATCAATTAAAAAGTTGGATAAAGGGGTGATCAATGAATAACTTACTATTCTCGCCTTTTGTTGGGCTGTGGTGATCCTCTAAAAAAGGTCTGAATTTTCAAAAAATAAGCGGGCACAAACCAGAGACCAATTTAGCATAAACTTACATTGCATATTGAACCCCTCTCTAAAAACCTATTATGGGGGGGAATTTTAAACAAAAAATAAATATTTTTCCTACTTTATTGAGGGGAGTGTGTGTGCAAAATTTTAAGTTTCTACTATGAAAGTTTAGGACTGGGATAAGTCCCGATAGATAGATATAAATGTCAGAACACATGAATAACCTAAACCAAGCAATAAACCAGTGTTGTGGGTAGTGGTGATTAACAAGTTCAGTTTGAGTGTGTCTTGCAGAGACAAAATAAATTACTTCCTCCTTAAGCATATATCTATAAAATAATGTCTTCCTTATGTGACAGTTATTTTATGATAAATGAGACAACTCATTAGGAGGCTGAAATCTTCAAAATATTATTATTATTTCAAGACTAATAAAATACTTTAATGCCTGAATTTTTAAAGGGGTTTAAAAAATAGTAAAAACATGTTAATCTTTATTTAAAGGTAAACTATTCTTTTATTAAATCAAATCCTTTCCATATTTTGAAGAACAAAAATCATGATGGGATACATGTTCCAGGACAGATGAAAAACACAGAATTAGCAAATCACTTCCAACATGTCTTTCCTGTTCAGTTATATAATAAAAACTAAATCCTTTGTGGGTTTCATACTATAATCATTGTCTATGGTTGTAAAATTTCCTTTAGCCTATAATGCCTGTTAATTATTAATTATACGCTCCCCTAGGATATAGTAAAACGTACCCCGTGCGCTGAGAACAATTGCTACACCACTGGTCCCAGTTGACTTCTAAAAAGAGATCTACAGTACATATATACCCCAGCAGTCATAGAAACCACAGGAGTCAGCAGTAAATACATGTCTCTGAGAGGGACTAAATAAATTACTTCCTTAAATATATAATGCAAAATAATCTCACTCTTACAGAGTAAAGATCTTTGGAGAATAGTTTTATCGTACTTTTACTACAAGTACAAATCTATGCAACAGTGGATAACGGACTAAAAAAATTCAAATTCCAATATTCATCTCATCAAAGTCGTCCTTTGCGGTCATCCCCAAACCAACATATATTTATTCATTATCACACCCAAAACTTCAGTCCAGTCTTTTGGAGTGGCTCTCAGATGAGAGTAACATGTACGAATTACTCACCAAAGCACCAACCTCAGTGAGTTACTCGTAATGGAAAGGCTGTACCCCCGCCAGCAAAAGAGGTCGGCTCCAGTGAGCCAGTGCAAGTGGCCAATCAGGAGCAGTGGTTGCCTCTCCTCTAGGCCAATTGGTACTTAGTTTGAGTTGACCAATAGCAAGGCAGCAAGAATTGAGATGGCCAATAGCAAGGCAGCAGGAAATTGAGACGACCAATAGCAAGGCAGCAGGAATTGAGACGACCAATAGCAAGGCAGCAGGAATTGCCATAAATTCTGCTCATTCTGTTTCATGGCTACTTAGCTCTTTTGAATACATGAACGTGCATGTGGATGTGGATTGAAAAGACTTGGAATCTGATACCGCAGAGATTACACTAAAAAACAAGGGAACACTTTTCTACATCGAGACAGAATTGCACATTAAGTCACTCATCTTTCCAGCACATAAACTATATGACTGCAGAAATGAAACAATGGTTGAAACTAAAAAAAGTAGGGTCAGGTGCATGCCCCTGATGCCTTCAGCAAAAACCCAGGTTGAACTGGGCAATTTCCACAAACGCCCATCATTCGGAAGTATGTGGGTCCCCTCAAATTAAAAAGGGACCTGGTGTCAGTTTGCCCTCATGCAAAGGCAAATAAACCCTTTCTCACTTCTTTGCCAGTAGTTCTCTTGCGTTTTTCTTTTTTGTATTAAAAAAAAAAAATGTAAGCTCTTGGCAGAGAAAGGGGAAATGGCTACAGCTTCCTCTGAACAGAGGCCTTTTTGTTTCCCCTCCATCCCTATTCACTTTAGAGAGAACTTGTGTTAATTGAACAAACACCAAGCAGTTCCTCTTTTGTCACCTGCAGCAGACAGATGACAAATATAAAGGTGAAGTGGACACCCTGATAGCAGGAGGAGCCAGACATATTGAAGGTGCAATGACTGACTTGTGTATACAATGTATGACACTTTTCTTCTTAACTTACACACACAGGTTAGCTGTGTGTGTGTGTGTGTGTGTGTGATGTGAAACAAAGGTTGGATAAGCTCATTTCAATTATACTGTTTTAGTTTTCCAACCAAATGCTGTGCCAAAATATGCGCCATGAAAAGATTAAAAGAATTCAATTGTTATATCAAATTTGTGACACAAAAATTACCTGCATACTCCTTTATACTTAAAATAATTTTTTTGCATATATGAGTACAAATTTATTCATGGTGAGAGTGAGAGTGAAAGTGAGAGTGTGAGTGTGTGAGAGTGTGAGTGAGAGTGAGTGAGTGTGAGTGAGAGTGTGTGAGTGAGAGTGAGTGAGTGTGAGTGAGAGTGTGTGAGTGAGAGTGAGAGTGTGAATGTGTGAGAGTGAGTGAGAGTGAGTGAGAGAGAGAGAGAGTGAGTGTGAGAGAGAGTGAGTGTGAGTGAGTGTGAGAGTGAGAGTGTGAGAGTGAGAGTGTGAGAGTGAGAGTGTGAGAGTGTGAGAGTGAGAGTGTGAGAGTGAGAGTGAGAGTGTGAGGGTGAGAGTGAGTGAAAGTCCAAGAATGTTCAAGCCTAGGTAAACCCCAACATTTCGAATGCTGATTTTCAAGGCAAGTAGAGCATATTCACCTAGAAGATTGGGTAACTTTGCACTTTAAAGATGCCACTGAAATATGCATTTCTAAGGGTTGAAATTCTTTTTTTGGTCATAAAATGATAAAATCTCAGCCAGCTCCAGCTACAAACAATTAGTTTAATTCATATAAATTATTTAATTTATTACTACTACCTACTAACACTAACCCATAAAAAAATTATTTCAAAGATTTCAAAAAATTATTAAATTAAACTAAACAGCTAATGATGCTTACAGCGATGGTGTCGATCGGTCCTTACATTAGTACAGTAGTGGTAAGTAGTTATAAATTAAATAATTTATATAAATTAAACTACTTCTTTTAGTCGGAGTCAGCTGAGATTCTATCGTTTCATGACTAGTAGAGCGCACAAAACTGATTTCAACCCGTAGAAATGCATATTTCATTGGCGTCTCTAAAGTGCAATATTACCGAAGATTGGAACAGTCTTTCCACCCTCAGGCCGGACTAAGCTAAGCTTAGTAAATATTTAAAAGACCACACACTATCATAGAACTCGGTAAGCAGGTCTTTCATTTAAAATACAAGCTAATTAAATTCAGAGTGTAGAATGGATTACCAAAAACTTGACCCATTTTGTGGTTATATTAATCTTCTCAATGCTTATGGCACATCCCTATTTCAGAACCACCCCCCACAGGCAAAACATCCCAGGACTAAGTGGACACTTTCACAGACATCTGATCCTTATCAGAAAATGGTTTAAAGGAAAAAATTAATAGATAGGTCTGATTAGTCACTCAATAGAAACCGGCACATGACTAACATCTTTTGGCAGCATGCCTGTTGGGGGTAATCAAATAAAAAATAGGGAAAAGTGGTGATCAATGAATAAGTTACTTCTCTCGCCTTTTGTTGGGCAGTTATTAAAGAAAAGGTCTGAATTTAAAAAAAAAAAAACAAAAAAAACAAGCATGAATGCTGTCGGACACAAACTAAAGGATCAATTTAGCAAAAGCTGACATTGCAAATCGAACCCCCACTAAGAACCTATTTAGGGGGAGAAATTTTCTACTAGACATAATGTGCAAATGTTTAAATTTTCAGCCCTCTGACGCCATTGGTAAGGCTTGTACATGTGATACATACATAGCCAGTCAGCCAGACCAACTTAAAACTGAAGAAACCTATGTTGACAGTTTTGGTTGAAGGTTTCAAAAAAGGTCTACAGGCCAAAAGAACCCCCCCTAAAAATCTATTTAGGGGGGGAATTTAAAAAAAAATAAAATATGTTTTTAGACACAAGAGTAAATGTTAGAATTTTCAGGCCTCTAGTTCTATTGGTACAGCGTGTATGCATGATAGATACATAACCAGCCAGACCAGCTTAAAAACTGAAGAAAGTTTTGGTGACAGTTTTGGTTGATGGTTTCTAATAACTGAACAAAAGGGGGATAATCTTGAGCAGACATCAGATCACAAGGTGATCAATTTATCAGCTCAGTAATCTGTTAAAAAGATATGTTGTGCTAAATCTGCAACAAGAAGAAGGATGTATCATATTTCAGATCAACAAAGAGAAAGTTGTAACGCTTAAGGCCAGAGGCCAGAAAATGTCAAAATAATTATGACACCAAAAAAGAAGGAAAAAATAGACAAAAAGAAGAAAAAAAGAAAAAACGAAAAAAAATTTAGACTAAGAAAAAAAAGAAAAAAAGAATTTCTTCTCACCGAGAGTTCACCCATACAAAGGATACTTAAATGGTGAATAACATTTTTGTAGACAGCAAAACGAAAGAAAAATCTTGTAAAATGAATCCCATGACTGTATTAAGCTTTCAATTATTTTGACCTAAAATACAGGCAAAGGACAAAGAGTGTAGCAAAAACCAAACCAAAGTCTAAAACCAACAGAAGACACAACCAAAAGACCCCTCTCTCACACACACAACCAAATAACTCCACACAAACCAACCAAAAACTACTCCCCATCAACCAAAGTAAGAAATAATGGTTTTGCTTCATGACATGTGAAAGTTATTCTTCCATGATAAGCATCTTAACTCAAACAAAGTGGATAAATTGCCATAGATATTTATCTCAGAATACATAAACATTGAAACAATGGGTTAAGTTTAGGAGCGTTTAGGAGCGTGTATCATCAATCAGGATCAGATTTAAATTGATAGTAACTTACATTACAGAATCAAAGACAGAAACCTAACTTTCTGTCCAGTTTATAATCAACCCACACCACCTTCATTTTCTGTCTGCTTAAAAAATTATGCATCAATATTTTTATGTAACTACAGGTAGACAATCTCTTATCGAAAACCCTTGAGACCAGGCACTTTTCAGGATTTTGGGATGGTAGCACAGGTACCGTATCGATAGTGACAGATGCTTCCTTTTCTGCTTCTCACCCATAGGATAATCTCCAGCTCTTTAACATTTTCAGTTTTCCAAATAAAAAATAAAAATAAAAATATCTGTGCGCAGCAGAGGCAGATCTGACTAGTAGGAGCACTGCGACACAATTGCGTGGCGTGGATTGAGCCAATAGAAACTGATGACCTTGTTTGGCATCAAATGCAAGCTCTGGTGTACTGACGATATCCATGGAAAAACAGTTCAGTTTTTGGAGCTCTGTTTTCAGAATTTTAGATAAGAGATTGCGTGCCTGTCGTGGAGTACATTTGTGAAAAAAATGCACTTGCAGCTAATGCTTAACATACCACAGATTAGGAAAAGATTCCACTGATAAAAAGAATTAGTTTTGAGTGCATACAACCGAGAATTCCACAGCCAAAACATAATAGAACAAGCCTGGTTGCTGCAGGGTCAAACTCTACTCCAACTTCTATTCCGACTGGATATAATTACTGCAACTTTTGTATTGTATATATAATAAATACATTTGTAGATATATAAGACTTGTCAGTTGATAAGAGAGCTGCCTAGCAATCATTTGGTTGTGATTTCAAATCACGGTAAGGAAACGTTAATATTATATATCAGTTTGGTTTAATGTGATGGGATAGACAAACAGTGAAGAGGTTACTCCCTTAAATTTGGTGAGGATTGTTCTTGTTACAGTGGAAAAAACAAAGTAAACTCCAGACTTGGACTGGAGTTTGACAACAGAATTTGCTTGGTTTCTTAGACTTTAACCACTTCTCTTCAGAGTGATTCAAAAGCCATGCACTAAATTTAATGCAAACGTATTCATAACACAAGGTTTCACTCCCCCAACGTATAGGGTATGAGTATGTATCTACAAATATGAGAATAAGACATTACATTGGTACCAAATAAACTTATTGTTTTTAAGTGGGAAGAAGAAAAACCATGCAAAACTACACACTACGGCTCGAAATTAACATTGTCCTGTTGTGTGTTTGGGATGAACAGATATCTTCCCCGGGACACCTCTGGGACGGAAGTGATTTAAAAAAAAAAAAAAAAAAACTTGCTTTACCAAATCAGATGTATTTATTTATTAGAATGAAATAAGCCCTTGTGTATTTCTAACATAAATTGTACAAATCTAAGACTGGTCAATTTAGCTCAGTTGGTAAGAGACACGACTACCAATCAGTTGGTCGTGATTTCTAATCACTGTAGGCGATTGTAGTTTTGTTGTTTTCGTTACGGTAGAAAAACCAAGGTGAACTCCAGGTTTGGACTGGAGTTTGACAATTATTTATTTCCTCAACATTTTAATGGTGTTTTTATTATGCTACTAACAACTAACAACTATAGATGATAATAACAAAATAAAGAAACAACATTCTGATTTTTGGACAGTTTACATTTCCTTCGGGGTGGTTAAAAATGTTTTTCGGGGCAGTTTACATTTCCTTCGGGATGATTAAAACTGTTTTCGTGAAAGTTAGTCTGTAGCCCTGACACACACTCTTCTGTGTGTGTGTGTGTGTGAGAGAGAATTCAACATGGAAGATACTGGCTTCATGTCAGCTGGTAGGCAGAGAAGCTGGTTGATTGAGACACTTGAAACCTCTGGAATCCCAAATGGATTCTACCCTAAAAGCCAGAAGAGATAGGGAGAAAGAAATGGTTGGTGATGGGGATTAAATCCAACCTTATATTTGAGTAAGGAAGAAAGGAGACAGGTGAATAAGCAGCCCTCACTTTTTATTTTATCTTCCAGGAAGGGGGTCTAAATGGAATATACCTTGGTGAAACCCTCCTGTAGATTTAGAATAGGCTAAATACTCTTCTCTTAAGCATTGAATTTCATTCCCCCATTTATACAGTTACTTACTAAGCTTAGCTCAATTTGGCTGAAGAAGGTCGCACAGTGAGCATCCTATCAAACTGGAATGTCATGGTTTCCAGAATTAAGATTTAGGAGGGTTTCTATGTCAGCTGTTGGTCCTCTGATCACCAGGGAGGCCCTCTCAGAAAAGGCAGGTTTTTCCCAGGCTGGTTTTATGCTCTTGCCCTGTGGTTTGCTTCAGAAAGGGGAGGTTACCTGTTAGACCTTATGTTACCAGGTCTCCCTTTCGGCAGCCTGTTGTCCACTAGCAGTAGTTGATTTTACAGGAGATGAGGGTTATTTTAAGGAGTTCCTGTAGGTTTCTGTGGAACCCCCCAAAGACCACAGAGGTAGGGTGTTTACCACACAAGCAGGGTTGAATTTACAACACTCAAAATGACCTAGGGAGGCACACTAGCTTGTTAACCATCACACACACAAGGTGATACCTAAAAGTTTTGGAACTCTGAACATGGCATACAAAAAAGCTAATGTATAGGAACTATCACCTCTATCCCTTGTAAGCTCTGCCTTTTGATAAAAGATAAAAGAAATAAATCAAAATCAATGTTGTACATTCAATTCCTTTCTTCTCTTTTTTTATTCTGTCAAAACAAGAAGCAAGATGACAGTTATTCAAACGGCAAATGCAAAAAAAAGAAAAGACGAAGCCAATCAAATCAAATTGATCAGTTTTAATGCATCTTAAAAGCAAAAGCCTACACACATCTGCTAATTTTTTTGCCAACCTTTTCCTTTTCAAATGAAAACGGGAATGGAACAAAATAAAACAAAAATTGAACTAAAAATCAATTTAAACAGATATGCTAAGAACATTGATCTGAAAGATAACAATCTGATACAATAAAAGCCGCACAGTTTGATGCACAACAGTCTTGTTGATCGAGTCTTGTTGGAAAATAAAATACAGGTGTGTTTTCATCCTTTAACCTTCCGTCTGTCAAACATTACATATACAATGATGAGCCAAAACAATATGACCAGTGACAAGAATGACAGCTACTGGCCTTGAGTATTTCATTTTGATGTCTTGAATGACGCAGTTATAGGCAAGAGGATTTGAGTGGCTTTGATAAAAGCCAAATTGCAATGGCCAGAAGACAAGGTCAGAAAATTTCTGAAATGGCACAGCTTGTGGGATGCTCACGTTCTGTTCTAATGGCAGTAGTCCAGAGGGGAAAAAAATCACCAACTGCTGACAAGGCATTGGACAGCCAAGATTTATCAATGCAAGAATGAATTTTTTCTTGCCAAGTAGGAGTTAACTGAAGGGCTACTGTGGCACAAATTGCAGACAGTTTTATTCAAGGTGAAGGAAGGGATGCATCATAACACACAGAACCTCGATCCTTGTTGTGTATGGGGCTGCACAGCCGCAGGCTAATCAGAGTATACATTTTAACCAATGTTCATCACCAAAAGCATCTTCAATAGGGATACGAACATCGGAACTGGACCTATTATCAATGGAAGAATGCTGCCTGGTCCGAGGTGTCTCACTTTCTCCTGAATTAGGTGGATGGCAGAATATGTCTGCATTATTAACATCCTGGTACTAGAAATCTTTAGAAATCCTGATCGGGTAAGAGCTGATTTGCGGGCATAAGGAGGACCAATCCTTATTGGGCAAGTGGTCATAGCGTTTTGGCTTATCACTGTATATAATAACAGAAGTCTACAAAAGAATAGCCGGTCTCTTCTATTAAAAGATACTGTAGTAACAGTGCCATTCTTGTGGGGAATAGAAATATGTTCCAGCCAAAATAGATCAGGTAAAAATGGCAGAGAAATACAGCAGACAAGTTCTTTGTACAAAAGGATTATTAATGGAACTTCCAGTACAAAGTCTTATATGCCAAATTCAATTCATGGCATTTTACACAATGGTTTGGTTTTCTCCACATCACCCCGTGCCCTCAAAGTAATTGTATGGTTTCTTTGAGTCGGGGCTTATTTCAGCAACAAGGGGAAGAAAAGATGAGGGTAAGATTTAAATAACAAAAATTAACGTGTCCGATCGCACATAAGAACCCCCTTCCTTTATTTCAGCAGACAATATTGAAGGGGGAAAAAAAGACATTACCCGGAATTCTTCTCATTTAACACCAAGTTTTTTTTAACTTCCTAAGTTCTGGCCAATGTGGGGCTGGACAATGCAGGTTACCTTTACCTTTTAAGCCATTTTTGAAGAAGAATTTGGAGAACAAAAGGGGGCTCCTATGCCATCAAATATGGAGGGAAAAAATTGAAGATTTTATCCTGGTTTTGTTAAAAATATTGTTGCTATTGATTGTAGCTGAAAGTTTAGAACAATAAACTTGGGATTATAAGGTCAAGATTTCATATTTGAGGAGTTTCATTTATGCAAATGCATAGTAGCAATAAAAGAATGCTAATTTTTTCCCTTTTAATTTATAAATCATAGTTGCTATTTATTGATTTATGGATATAGAAAGATGCTAGCACTATATATAACACATGGAAATCAGTATTGTGAAATATGTCTAAAGCTCTACAATGAGCATTGTCATTATTCTATAGAATATATGGATTAGTATCAGAAATCGTCAACTAAAACTGTCATGTTTCTTCAGTTTTCAAGTGAGTCTGACTGGCTGGCTATGTATGTATGTATGTATGTATGACGCTTACAGGCCACACCAATAGAGCTAGAGGGCTGAAATTTTAAACATTCACTCCTTATGTGTAGAAAACCTTTTTTTTTGTTATTTTTAAATTCTCTCAAAATAGGTTTTTAGTGGGTGGGTAGAGGGGTAGGGGTTCAATTTACAATGTTAGTTTATGCTAAGTAACATATGATAGGTTGTACTGTGTTATATAGTACCAGCAGCAAGAGTAATCCCTGACCTGACCTACTGGAAGAAGTGGAACCAGTCTGTCTTAGGGGCTCCACATCTGGTTTGGAATCAAAGTGGTCTGTCTCATAGTTGCCAACCAAGGCTAGAGAATCCAGTCTACCCTACTATTTAGCCATAGCTGTTGGGAGACCAAGGCTAGAAAGCCTAGTCTGCCTATGTATTAACCCATAATTGGAGGTGAGGGAAGGAGTGGATTCATGCCTTTCCCAAGGGTATTAGTATGAAGTGAATATCAACTGACTTAGCCAGAATTTGAACCCGGTTCGCAGATTCCATTTTGCTAACCATTAGGCCATCTAAACCTCCCTAAAAGAATTCACCTACATGTTTCAGCCTTTAAGAGTACAAAAACATTTCAAGATTATTTGAAATCCAAATAAGTTAACCTTATTAAAAGGTAACCCAATCTTATTCCAGAGAGATTAATAGAAAAACAAAAGAAGTTTTGTCCTGTGGACATTGTTAGAAACTGTCAACCAAAACTGTCAATATAGGTTTCTTCAGTTTTTAAGTTGGTCTGGCTATGTATGTATCACATGTACAAGCCATACTAATGGAGCTAGAGGGCTGAAAATTTAAACAACTACTCATGTCTAGAAATAACGTTTTTTTTTAAATTCTCTCCCTAAATAGGTTTTTAGAGTGGGGTTCAAATTGCAATGTAAGTTTATGCTAAATTGATCCCTTAGTTTGTATCTGACAGCATTCACATTTGTTTTTTTTTATTTTAAATTCATCCCTTTTTTTTTAATGATCACTGCCCAACAAAAGGCGAGGGAAGTAACTTATTCATTGATCAGCCTGTTTTCAAATTTTTTAATTGATCACCCCCAATTGGGCATGGCTGCTAAAAGTTGATCATGTAACGGTTTCTACTGAGAAATTCTATTATTAATCAAGTGAATGGGGTAAGTTGAATAGGTTTATTTGAAATTTGAACTACTGTAATCATTAAGACAAAAGTTAATGTAATCTGAACTTCAGGTTGCTGTATCGGATACAGTGGGTTAAATTAAAATGTCAAGGCCATATTGAAATTTAGAAGCCGCTTTCAAGAAATTGGAAAGAATTAAAAAATAAAGATATCGAAACTAAAACAAAATGTCACAATGTAGGTAGTTACTGTTATGTTATTATCCATTATTGTTCAGTGGATTTCTGTAGTTCGTTTTTGACAAGTAAAGAGATTTGCGGATAGAAAATAAAAAAAAATATGGAGGAGAAAGATGAAGAAAAGACACACATACACAAACAACTCATTTTGTTATTCATTAATTAAAAGGAATAAAAGATCAATTTGAAATAACATTTTTAATTAAAAATATAGGAAAGACAATAAGAGTTAATTAAACATAAAGCATTCTGTTGCTAAATGTTTCTAACACAACAATATAACTTGCGTACACATTGAAAAGGCTGCCTCGAGTGAATACAAGGCAAAAACATTTTCATTATACATATTTAAAAAAATAAGATTTTCTGCTGGGAAACAATATATTATTATGATATATGCTATATTAAAAGCACTGCTAAATAAAAGCTAAAACAAGATTTAAAAAAAACCTACCCAAATCAACAATGAAACAAATCTTGAAATTGTCAAAACAAATCTTAATCACCATAACAAATATCCAATAATGCCGGAAAGAAACTATTTGAAAATATTCACATAAAATTTAAAAAACTAAAACACAAATTATTGTATATTTAAAATAAATAAAAAATATAGTTAAAGTATATAGTTTTCAGCATGCTTATGAGTTTTCTTTGTTCAGCAGCAAAGGAATCTTTCATTAAAAAAAAAATCTTTAAATTCATATCATCTCAGATACAACTTTCAAGGCAAATGTCTCAATAGTATTTGGGTAGGTTTGGATATACAGGGATAGCGTGGGTGTCTGCTGGGTCAGGCCTTCTCACTGAGGGCGAAGTGGTTTGAAAGTTGGAACCTTATAGTCAATAAAGGATAATGGTGCAGTACAACTGTTTTATGTAAGCCCAACTAAATGTTCCCATATATTGATATTATTGACACTAAGATATATATTCGGAATAATCCTTTTGTCCCCCTCCCTGGAAATGTGGCAACGGATGCCCATGTGGGATAGGCACAAAGTCCTGGGCAATATTTGTTACGTCTGTGTCGTTCTTCGTGGATACATATCAGTAAGTTGGCTAATGGTCTAAATCCCAAATCTCGTTTTATGATTTTTTTTAAAACTGTGGATGGAAGAACACTCAACTAAGATCTTTCAAGATTATTATTAAGGTACTTTGGAACAAAAACCCTCCAGTAGAAAAAGGAAGAAAAAAAAAAA
>VCCN01006091.1:77906-88403 GCA_006491835.1 Architeuthis dux | reverse complement strand
GAATCACTTCAGCCGGAATTTGAATTCGCTACGCCCATTCCATTGTCCGTGTTGTTAAACGTTGGGCCAACTTCGATTATCTCTCTCGATATACTCTTGAGCTTTGGTCACCAACCTGGGTTCGTACGGACCCAATGGGTTTTGAAAAAAGATTTCAGGGTTTGTGAAAAAGAATGGGTTCAGACGGGATTCGTCAGTAAGGTTTGACAGAGAAGCTTGATCAACATTGTTAATATTAGGTAAAACATTAATAACACATAAAACATTTCGGTTTTGACAAAACATTTTTGTGAACAATGTCGAACCATTTCTGCTCTCCGGAGATTGTTAGGTAAAAAGAGAATACAACTGTCGTGATAAAATAATGAGATAAGGATATGTTTAAAATATATTCTCGCAAAAAAACATGAAATAAGATAATTTTGTTTGTTTATTTATTAATTTACAGCCAGCTATAACTATTCAAACGTTATGTTTTAATCGCATTAGACTTAAAAATACGGAAAGTACTAAATTAATATCGGTTTGTAGAATATTAAAAAAGGTTTTGAAAACGGAAAAGTTCACACTTGACCGTATGTTACCAAATATAACGCCATCTTTGTCTTATTGGATAAAAATGTCGAGATATTAAGCAAGATAAAATCAAGTGCGAACATTTTTGTTTTAAAAATATTCTACAGACCAATATTAATTCTTGATTTTCCGCCGAAAAAACGTAAAGTTTGTTTTGACTATCTACTGAAATAGGCCAAACTTTGGAAAGACAACATTTTCATTACTGAGTTTGTTTAATAAAAATCAGTCAAAATACGTTTCTCCCAACTGCATCAACACTCACTGTATTATTCACAGGGAAACATTGATTACAAAGAAAAGAAAAGAAAATTAAGTATACGAAAGGAGAAGAGTCACCGTGAGAAACTATTTTATGATGTTGTAAAATGTGTCAATCACATAAAAATGCATTCAAAACATGGCGGACAATAGTTTTGTGAATTGCGCTTCATTCAGTTCAATACGGGTGAAATTATTAAGATTACATTCAGGAGAAGAGGAAACACTTATAACTAGTAATACTCGAAATCATTTGGAGAGGGCATACCTCTGTCAACGCCGCTAGAAAATCTTAATTAAATTCATTGATAACTTTTGGAGATATCTTGCGGACAGGAAGCAAATGCCGATATTATGTGTTTTGGACATATAACTACGACATAGGGAGGTAATTGTGCAGGGATCAGATTCCAGATTTAATCAGTGGCTCCTTTGCATATTGTCCATTCTTCCAGAAAATCTGAATGAAATTAATTTATAACTTTTGGAGATATCTTGCGGACAGGAAAAAGTGGCGATATTATGTGTTTTGGACATATAACTACGACGTAGGGGAGGTAATTGTGCAGGGATCAGATTCCAGATTTAATCAGTTACTCCTTTGCATATTGCCCACTCTTCCAGAAAATGAAATTCATTTATAACTTTTGGAGATATCTGACGCTTACTAAAAAAATATATCTTGCGGACAGGAAGCAAATGCCGATATTATGTGTTTTGGACATATAACTACGAGGGAGGGAGGTAATTGTGCAGATTTAATCAGTGACTCCTTTGCCTATTGTACATTCTTCCAGAAAATCTGAATGAAATTCATTTATAACTTTTGGAGATATCTTGCGGACAGGAAAAGAAAATTTGCGATATGCGTTTTAGACATATAACTACGACGTAGATAAATAAGAAGATTATATTTTCAAGGAAAGGACAATGACATTTTTTTGTGTAATTAGTAAGATCCGAGGATTTCAGGCTCTGAAGAAATGTCAAGAAAGCAGAATCCAATTGTCCTTACATGCAAACAGCTTTGACGGAGGCGGATGTTGAAGACTACAGCAGCATCAAAGACATCATCATGGATCTTCTTTGTCTTTTAAAGTTTAATACCTAAAAATACTTTCCTGCCGAGGAATTCAGATCACTAGAAAAATCAAGCTGGTTGCTAAATCCATTTGAATCACCTATTGATATGTCGAATATTCATAATGAGGCAAAGATTCAAGTTTTGCATTTAAACGTTGATCTGGTGGGGAAATCAAACTTCTCAGCATCAACTGTTAATGAATTTTGGGTTATGATGTTCAATGAGGTTATCGAAATGACAAATCTGGTTGTTGAAGCTTTGAAAATTTCCTAATACAAACCTCTGCGAGAAGGAATTCTCAGCAATGACTCAAATAAAAAGCAAAACAATAAATCAACTTCACGAGTTGGATGTACTGACGAGAGGCATAGGCGTACAAGCCAGGATTAGGAGTGGGTGGAATTCGGGCAAAACCGTGAAAGATTTCGGGAAAATTAAGGCCCCCCCCCACTTAACCAAAGAGTTCCCACACGCTCATGATGAGAGGTACACTGTCATTGCTCTCGACACAATTAGACAATTTGATAAAACAACTGCAAAAACAACCGAGTCATTAAATCTCCAGACTCTTATTATTTGATTGATATAAGGTCAGATTCTTCATGAGATTCGGCCCTGTCGACTGAGGCCTAAAATACACCGACTGCATCCCCTGCAGGGTAAGACCCCCTCTCCCAAACAGGGGCCACCTGTTTTTGCACCAAATTAGCAAGACTCTAGTTTTTAAAAATAACCGACCCCCAAACAGCCCCCAAACAGCCGCCACCAAAGTCGCAAGACTCTATTTTATAAAAAAATAACCTTTCACCAAAGTCACAAGACTAATTTAAAAAAAAACCCCAAAAACCTATAACCAAAGTCGCAAGTCTCTAATTAAAAAAAAACAACCGTTTACCAAAGTCGCAAGACACTATTTTGGGGTTTTTAAATTGATTTCGGCATTAAATGACCCATCAAGGGTTGATATGCCGCTAAATAAATAAATCAATCAATCTTCATGAGATTCTAAAGGATTCTACCTTAATCTGTTATTCTTTTATGAAATGGTATAGTTTTTTAATAAAGGAAAAATGAAAAGATGTGTACGATATAATCTTTCTATTATCAAGTTTAAGGATTCTTTTTAAGTCTCTCAGTAATATTTGGGGTTCGTATGGTGAAAAAAGGTTGAACACCACTGAGTACCGAATAATCGCCACCCCCCTACAGCTTATTAATTTAAAAAAGAAAAATTCCACCCACGTTCCTATCCCCCCCCCACTCG
Organism: Architeuthis dux; assembly: GCA_006491835.1. Classification (NCBI taxonomy): domain Eukaryota; kingdom Metazoa; phylum Mollusca; class Cephalopoda; order Oegopsida; family Architeuthidae; genus Architeuthis; species Architeuthis dux. Next base: position 85,218 of record VCCN01006091.1, on the reverse strand, counting down.
TCGCTCATTAATTATTCTGACATGGTGAAGATCCACTTCTCCGCTCTTATAAGACATTTGACATTGTGTTTACTTTAAAGGAGATCTGACTCCGCACACTGGGCATCTTTCTTCGCATGTCGTCATAACTGAATATTTAAATAGCAGTAAAATATGTACGCATTCACTTGATTTTATTGATTGATAGATTTTAATTTTGTTACACCACCCCGCTTATTCCCCCACACCCCCGACAAATTAGATTTTGATTTTTGTTCCAACCTCCCGCTTATTCCAACCCCATATTATTCGATATCAATAACGCTTGCATTAATTTCCGACCACTGACAATCCCTTTAATGAAAATGCTTCATCTAAAAATTTCGGTCAAATTAATGATTACTACTACTACTACTACTACTACTACTACTACTACTACTACTACTACTACTACTAGGTAGCAAACAAACTATATGGCACGGAGAAAATCGTGAAAGAGAGTGGATGTAGCTATATGAGTAGATTTGACTTTGGAATCGGGAATGTCAAACGAATTCCCAAGTATAGGGAATGAAAGTTCAAATCTCGTCGGGGACTACTTCTTTATTTTTTACAATCCATGCTACTTACGGACGTAGAATGTAAAAACGACCTGAGCGTTGCGATAAAAAGCAACGATAATAAGATTAAAGTCAAGACGCGCTAGGCTTCCAGGGAAGGGATTTTCCTAAGTGGAAGAATTTTAATACCAGGTGCCGTAAACAGCTGGGGATCATGTACAGAGTCTCCCGTGGCGATCCCGTTAATCCTCCTAAAGAGGAGACCGATCTCTACACTACTCAATGACGCAAGCAAAAAGCCCCCTCCCGTACACACTGAGCTCTCTGGCTTGCCTGGCCACGAGCGACCATTCATTCAATGGTGAACAATCTGGGACAAGTTGTATTGACGATAAAGAAAGACATTTGTTCTAGGGACGCTGTCTCCGCTCTGCTGAGGTTGTAGACATAAATCCGTGGCAGTAACCTTTGCACGGATCGCTAATTGTTCTTGGAACGGGCCTGGCCAACTCCGTTTGGTCTATTTACCGTGTAAATCTATCTCCAGCAAGTGTAATCTGAGTTCACCGTCTAGGTATTGAATGACAATTGTATTCCGTGCGTGCTGTCAATTAGCGCGCCTTCATTTGCTTAAAGTGTTCTAATCAGGAGAAACGATACACGATAAAACAAGAAGAAAAAAACTTTTTTAAAAGAAAGAAGTAAAACAGGTCTGGTTAGTCACTCACTAGAAACCGTCACGTGACCAACGTCTTTTGGCAGCATGTCGTGTTGGGGGTGATCAATTAAAAAGAAATGGAAAAAAATAGGTGATCAACGAATAAGTGATCACTAAAAAAGGTTTGAATTTTCAAAAGACAAGCGGGAACAAAATTGTGATCAATTTAGCATAAACTTACATTGTATATTGAACCCCCCTCTAAAAACGTATTTAGGTGGAGGAGAAATAAGCATGAATGCTGCCGGACACAAACTAAGCGACCAATTTAGCATAAACTTACATTACAAATTGAATTCCCCCACTAAAAACCTATTTAGAGGGGAATTTTCAAAAAACAAACACACCGTTTTTTCTAGACATAATAAGGAGTAAATGTTTAAATTGTCAGCCCTCTAGCTCCTCTGGTGCAGCCTGTACGCGCGATACATGCGTAGCCAGCCAGACCAACTTAAAAACTGAAGAAACCTATGTTGACAGTTTTGTTTGACGTTTTCAAAAAACGAAAACACCGTTTTTCCCATACATATTAAGGAGTAAATGTTTAAATTGTCAGCCCTCTAGCCCCACTGGTGCGGCCTGTACGCGCGATACATGCGTAGCCAGCCAGATAGACCAACTTAAAAACTGAAGAAACCTATGTTGACAAATTTGGTGACAGTTTTGATTGACGCTTACTAAAACAAGGTAAAAGAAACAAAGACAAAGAATGCGAGGCTTTGGTTCATATATCACTCGATATCTGCATATGATTAGGTATGTAATATAGACGTCAAATGCAGACTTGCTTCCCTTGCACGACAAATGAGGCAACGATTTTGTTTCCATTTCCCGAATGATCCATGGAGATCCAATTGTAGCAATTGTGGGGTTTTGTGGGGCCAGGGTGCTAGCCTGACGCCCAAGATGGGCTGCTTTACAAAGCTAAACGATAAATAAATCTAGAAACAAGTCAACCAGATCGGATGATAGATGATATTCTTTTACTCTATATACTTCACCATGGCCTCGAAGTTCAGAGAACCACGGCCCTTCGGGGGTCCTTGTAGCATGCTCGGGTATCGTCCTGGGAGAAGTTGCACAGGATATCTTGGCCAGCTGGTCGGGAGGCGATCACCATTAGCATGCTCAAGATTCCTCCTGAGAAGCTTTTGTACAGGATTTGTACAAAGCTATAACCACTGACCAGTCTATCCCGGCCCTTGTGGCATTTGTCTGAGTGACAAGGACTTGGGATTCTCCCCCCTCAAGTCTCTAGTCACGGCGACTTGGGATCTCCACCCCCTCTTCTGCCTGCACGTTCGTGTGCAGGACCCCACCCTAAAAAAGACCTCATGTCATAATTTGCCGTCGTGGGGAGACGAATAGTGAAATTCACCAGTCATGCAAGACTAAATCTGCCTATTTAACTATAGTTATGGGGAGAAGTGGAGCCATGCCTTTCTTAAAGGCATTAGTGCGGACTGAACACCAACTGTCCCAGCCGGAATTTGAACTCGGTTCGTCGTTTTCATTCTATGTTAATCGTTAGGTCAACCGCACCACCAATGTAGACGTCAGATTCGATCATTTTACCAAAAAAGCTAACGTCATTTTATGTTTCGTGCAAATGATTGTTTACAAGATCAAACGACGCCTAAGAAACAGCAATGTTAGCACGAAAGACAATAGGAGATGTCAACAGGGTTTCAACTTTGAAATAATACGAGACATCGTATGACTCGCATCATGAAACCAAACGAGAGATTATGATAGGTTTTATCACACGAAGTATCGGATTCATGTCTACTCATGATTTGGTGCTACCAAGATAGATGTAACTAGATGCATATTATATTGTATCATTTGCCATTATAAATCTGGCTATTCTGCTGGTGTATTAGGTTGTACCAGGGCTGCCAATGAGATTTGATCCACAAGATCAGGCTCGCAAAGAAAAGCCCAGATTTAAAATATCAGGTTTAAGGGCAGTCAGGACGGTGAAAATGGCTTAAACAGTCATAATATGTACGTCAGAAAGCATACACCAATACACAAGCCGGAACTACGTTCATAAAAATGTTAATTAAAGTTTTAGAATTTTAATATTTTATAACCAATACACATTACGTTCATAAAAATGTTAATTAAAGTTGTAGAATTTGAATATTTTATAAGCAATACACATTACACAGTATTACACCAATACACAAGCCGGAACTACGTTCATAAAAATGTTAATGAAAGTTTTAGGATTTTAATATTTTATAATGTCTAGAACACTGAAATTGAAAATATATTTCATTTTCATAGTTTATTGTCAAGCTTAAATATATTAAATATATTCTCTGCTTTTTGGTGTTGCTCCGGACGGATTCCTCTTGCAGCTGGATCCGCAGAAAAAAAGAAAGGGGGTATTCTTGGAAGTTTGAGGGATTTTGTTGTCAATGTTTGTTGCTGACTGATTCAGCGGGTTTCCACATAAACACATTTATATACGAGTTATTTTTAAGATTTTATTTATTTGAGGCATGAGAAAACCCAGATTATAAACTATTTAAAAAATAATAAACCCAGAAACTCAGATGGTTGAAACCCCAAGATCTTGAGGGAACACCCAGCCCTGGATTGTACCACATGAAGTTTCGGATAGACGAGGATTCTTGATTTGGTTTATATCGGGATGGATTTAAGTAGATGTGAATTATATTGTATCATTTGGTATTGTAAATCTGGCAATTCGTTATGGGGATGTATGGTAATCCGACAGAATGGTAGAGGTAATTTGACAATTTGGAAATGAAATATTGAGAAAAGTGTGTTACGTCTCAAATATATTTATTATCATTAAGATAAGCCTTGATACATTTCGCCGAGGTTCATTCGGCGTCTTCAGAAGCTCTTTTGCAGTGCAGAAACCATGGAGGGGGCCCCAAAAGCTTTACGAATAGTAGTTCACCTACTGCATTTCTACTAATATTATACAATAACAAATCTCACTAAATGTTGGAGGGGGCCCCTCAAGGAGCCAAGCCCCTTCAAATCTCCAGCTACGCTCCTGAATGAATTCCTGAATGAATTCCGGACGGACGCTTTGGGGCGATTGCTGACTTCAGTTGGTCTAATTGGGAGCATTACCGGCCCGGCCTGTTTGACCGTCCAGCGAGCAAATATTGGGATATTATGCTTTTTATGTTTTAAAGATTCTTTGTGTCTTTTTAATAGATTCAAATGATACCTTGATTGAAATAAATTGCGACTCAATTGAGTTCTTTGATTACTAATTGGCATCTTTGTTTAAGCACAAATGATTTTCTATCATGCGTTATTCATTGATTTGAGACAAAATATAAGTAGATGTATTTAAATGGATGATTCCCATATTTCAAGGGTTTTATGGTATTTATCTGACCTGCAGTCCACTCATAAATACGCGATCCGGTCCGCAGTGACTAAAAGGTTAGCGATTACTGTATTCCACGGTTTTCATTATACACCATTTAAAATACGGAACATTTATTTTATTTATTTAAAAAACGGAACATTTTCGTTAAATTCAAGTAGCGAATCGCAGATGGAAAACTGATCCATTAGGTTTTTTTTCTTCGTCGAACTTGTAAGTATGTAAGTATTTGCCTTAAGGCCCACAAGTAAAGTGTGAACGTGTGAGGCAGGGAACTCACAAAGAATTATCTTTAGATCTCGCAACTATTGTCGCAAGGTCATAAGAGCGTTTTTGTCTTAAGGTCTCAGGACGAATCATGAGCACCCTTGACAGGGCGGTGCCTCATGAGGCAAAGCCCCATTGGCTATGGCGCCACCTCTGCGTCCGCCTGTACCGGGTACAGAAAAGTTCTGAAAAACACTGCTCGGGATTCGTCCCGTGACCGTAGTCCAGCGAGCTCAGGATTCATCCTGAGATCAAAGTTCAGCATGCCCAGGATTCGTCCAGTGACTATGTCGAACCTGCCCTAATATCCTCGTGAATAGGGAGATTTTTAGAACTGCCTGCACGTACACGTGCATGACCCCACACTAAAAACGACCTTGTGTCAAATTTGCCCTTGTGGGGAGGCAAATAAATAAAATCTTTGCATCCGTCTGGTCTTAAATGGTTAAGACTCACCAGTGCCAGAACTTGTGTGTGGAAGTCACACATCAAAGTAACTAACATAACCAGACTGATGCAAATGATGTTTAACGCTTGTCTTGGGTTTTTGAGAATGTTAGCTACCTCTCGCGTTGTATAACTTGCATTATTCTCAAGTAATGTCTTGATCTGATCGCTATCAACTTCAGCTCGTCTACCCGACCGTGGAGCCTCGCTCGGCGATTGACTGATTTGTTTAGCGACATATCAACTCTTGATTGGTCATGTAATGCCGAAATCAGTTTAAAATTCCCCCAAAATAATGTCTTGCGACCTGTGAAAGGTTATATATTTTTTTAAATTAGTGTCTTGCGACTTTGGTGAACGATTATTTTTTAAAACAGAGCCTTGCGACTTTGGTGAACGGTTATTTAAAAAGAAATAGTCTTGCGACTTTGGTGAAAGGATATTTTTCTTTTTTTTAAGTAGAGTCTTGCGACTTTGATGAAAGGTTTGTTTTCCTTAACTATAGTCTTTCCGACTTTGGTGAACGGTTATTTTTTAAAAACTAGAATCTTGCGAATTTGGTGCAAAAACAGGTGGCCCCTGTTTGGGAGGGGGTTCTTACCCTGCAGGGGATGCAGTCGGCGTATCCTAGGCCCCAGCCGACAGGGCCTCGCTCGGCGAGAAATCTCCAGCACAAAACATTTAACACGTTTAACATGTTCGATCATCCACAATACTTTTTCTACAAACAGCAAAAACCTTTTTTTGCGCTCAAGTCACATTTTTACCTTTCTTAAAATAAAAATAGCATACGCCAAAAGTTTTGCTTATTTCCTTCCATCTTCAGTGTTAGAATGAATAAACAAACATATGCCACTTTTGATAATAAGCACAGATAAGACAGCTGTCGCAATACAATCATATTTCTGATCACAAGAAAAGTTCACAACGTTCAGCAAAAGTGTGAACAAAACGGGCGCCTCAGATATGACCAAAATGTTTCTATGTTATCAAATATTTTCCCAGTTCTTCATCAACTCAAAAACATTTAAAAGTGTGAAAATCTGCGTGCTGTTATGCCTTTGCACCTGGTTCATTGTAATCAAATTATTAGCCCCAATACTGATTCATCGCGAACTATGGAAGATCTGTTCAAAATTGTCAATATACCGCCCCCCACTCAATTTTGAAGGAAGCACACAGGGGATTTGATCATTGAGGACATTTTACGGAGTAACATTGGAGCTGGGTTCGCATAGCTGGCATTCCAACAACCGACATATAAAAAAACCCGAGCGAAGTTTTACTTAAAGGGCTTACACATCCGCATTGACTGTTTTATCTATTCCAGTTACAGACCACTTGTCATTGTGGGCTTGTTAGCAAACTCGTCTCACAGGCTGTAGACATGTGGCCTTGCACCTGGGGAAAAACACCAAACAAATACATATGTACAATACATCTGAGCTTGTTCCGTTTGGTTGCTTGCTTGCTTGTTATCTATCTATCTATCTATCTATCTATCTATCTATCTATCTATCTATCTATCTATCTATTTATCTATCTATCTATCTATCTATCTATCTATCTATCTATCTATCTATCTATCTATTCCAGTCTGTTCCTATCTATCTATCTCGGTCTGATTCTATCTATCTATCTATCTATCTATCTATCTATCTATCTATCTATCTATCTATCTTCACATGTGTGTATATATTTATGTATGTGCGTGTGTGTGTGTGTGTATGTGTATCCTTTCATATCTATTGCAGGCTGTTCCTACTTCAGTCTGTTCATATGTATGTATGTATGTATGTATGTATGTATGTATGTATCTATATATCTTCACATGTGTGTATAAATTTATGTCTGTGTGTGTATATATATGTGTATCTTTTCATATCTATTACAGATTGTTCCTACTTCAGTCTGTTCATATCAATTTGTTTCTATCTATCTATCTATCTATCTATCTAT